>JAOXNQ010007568.1:0-11725 GCA_028571165.1 Hypoxylon perforatum
CGGCGATTAACCCTTTTGACCTACCGTCCTGTGTGCGTCAGCTCACCACCACCTCTTCCTCTGCCTTGGACGGGATAGCATCTACTGTGCCGGAGTCGTCTCTATCCTTCCCAGCCTCTTCAAGCAGCACCTTTCCTATCACTACACCATCGTCTAGGACGTCTGTCTTTACTACCTCTACTACCTCTACTACCTCTGCTATAGACTCTTCGACCTGGGACCCAGATATCTCGAGCGCGCAGCTGCAACCGCAACCGCCATCTACGACCCATACAGTGTATATCCGTGCTTCTGGCGAATCCATTTTCGACCCTAACCAGATCATTGCATCCGTCGGCGATGTAGTCCGCTTCCTCATCCTAGGCCGCGGCGCCACAGTAAAACAATCGACGCTCCAAATGCCTTGCCAGCCGAATGGCCAGTTTCATTTCGGATTGCACGCCATCCGTCCCCTAAACAGGACCCAGACCCAGGCTCCCTTTGTGGACTTTGCGGTCCTGGATACAGATCCGAAGTGGTTTTACCTGTAATTCCTCCCCCTTCCCCCTTTCCCTCCTCTGCCTTTTCCTCCTTTTTCCGGCCTCGAACTATTCACGTCCATGGGTAGCTAACACACGCACAGGAAACCAGACGGGGAGGAGCAGTGCGACGAGACGTTTGTATTTGCCATCAATCCTGGCGACAATATGGACGAGTTTCTGGCCAACGCGCGATACGCAGCCACTTCTACAAAAAACGGAACGTGGATGCAAAATAAAAGATCCTACACGGAAGCTTGGCCAGGTACGGTGCGTTACACGGATCGCAGACTCAAGTAGTGGCTATTTTGAATATATGTATGTGGAGAGGAGGAGTTTTTATTTTCGGTGTAGAAGATTGAAATAGGAATTTATTTCTGTTTTTACAGTATAGATGTGGTTGTATAAAGAAAGAATATATGCCCGAACCGGGCGGAATAAGATATCGTATGGTAATAATATAGTTTATATAAAATAGCATCATGAATTTCTCCAGGCTTTCCTATACATAGCTAGGGGTAGCTATTTATACTGGCAAGTTGATCATGTTATTATATCGGGGTGGCAAGTTGGGTATAATTATGGTAGATCTTAGTTATAAAAAGCTAGTCCTGGTTTATAGTTGTAATTTAGTGGGAATACCCTGGATCGACTGTTAGGATTCTTACCAAGTTGCGTATGAATTTTAATTAGATTAAATGAGGGTAGAAGGATTTAGTATATTAATCTTGAATTAACCTTTTTAGCCTTACTATATATATCTTAATTTTATTATGATAAGGAGCTTATAAGCATTGTCAATAATCCCTTTTGTTATATGTATCTTACTGGGAGGCTTGACTAGTTAAATCTTCTCGGTGCCCTCGAGTAAGCGATCAACAACGATATATAACTGACCTTCTTAGTAGGTACAGTACATGTACACGTATGTAGCTATAAATACAGTTCGTGTATGTTAATAGCAAAGGGATCTTAGTCGATTACAGGTAAGCATTTTCGCTTTCATAACTCATCTCTAGCCTCGGGGATTTACCGAGCTTATTACCCATTCCCGCAAAGCTCCTTTTGGCTTATTGCCTTTTCCGGTGATAAGTGACGGCTTACAATACGCCATGTAGGAGATGTAGGGCGTGTATGTTGCCATTTTAAATAATGTACATGTAAAGGAGGCAGGTTGGCAAGATGTTGTATAGTAATTGTACATACATACATATGTAGCACAGTAACTATCAGAGCGAAGCAACAAAGCAACAGGACAAAATGTCGATTATTCGTATCGCCGAGCGGCTACCCACTAGGCCGCAAGAGATATCGTCTACCTGGCTTAATAACGTTTTGTGCCAGAATATACAACACTTCGAAGTTACATCCACCGTATTGGACCAGACTGCCGGGAAAGTGTTTGTAACAATCGAGTACGACGACGGTAGTCGAGACAAACTTTGTCTCAAAGGTTCCTTTAGCCCAGATAGAATGGCCATGAAGGGGTATGGCAAACTCTTAGCGGCGATGTACACGCGAGAAGTCGATTTCTTTACCCACGTAGCTCCCGCGCTCACCACCATAAGACTTCCAAAAGTCTGGTGGGCCGGGGCTAACATCGAACAACCACAGGCCATAGTGGTCATGGGTGACCTCAGAGAGGAAGGATACAGGTTCGGGAGCGCCTTAGAGGCGTGGCCTATCGGTCGCGTCGCGGCAGGTGTCGAACAACTGGCCGCTCTGCACGCCGGTAAGTAACTTTCGGGGTTCCGAATACCTATGGTCTGTATAGTTTGCCGCCCATTGTTGGCTTGTGACATCTGCGCCGTAGCTCCTATTCCCCATACATGCCTTATCGGGTCTAGAAACCGGCCAGAATTGACAACTGCTAACGCTGAATGCTGCACAGACACCTGGAATAAATCTATGGAAGATTATCCTTGGCTCACATCTAACTATGAGGAGGTCATGATTGGACTAACGGAAAATTGGGACCAAGTCGTGCTAGGCCCCGGACGACCGCCAGTTCCTGCTAGCATAAAGAATAAAGAGCAAACGGTAGCCGCCATGAAAAAACATTTTGCTACCAAAAACCCTCAGTTCCTCTGCTTGGTACACGGCGACCCGCACCCCGGCAATACCTTCATCGACAAGGATGACAAGCCCGGTTTCCTAGACTGGCAAACGGTGCATATCGGCTCGGCTTTCCACGATGTCGCCTACTTTGTGGTAGGCGCTCTGTCCATTGAGGATCGACGTAAATACGAGCTATCTATCCTCCATTATTACCTCGTGAAGCTAGCCACGCTTGGGGGCCCGACTTTGACTACAAATGATGAGAGGGTGACGGCAGAATACAAGAAGTCAATGATGGCCGGCATGGGCTGGATTCTTACGCCTTACGAAATGCAACGTGAAGAATGTGTGATGACGATGGTGAAGCGGTATTCTGCGGCTTTGGAGGACCATAACGTTATTGCGCTGGTGGAATCGCTGTCTATACACCGCCCTTATGTTCTTGATGCTGGCAAAGATAGAGATGAGGACTGCGTGGGAGAAGACGACCCTTACCCGGAAGTTGCAAGCCGCCCTTCCAAAGAAGGAAGCAGTGTACAAGTTGAGGTACCTATGACAAGGCTCAGCAATGCAAGACCTCTTTCTCTCTAGCTCAGTGGTAGCTGGGGCAGTTGGTGTGAGATGGCTATCGTAAATACATGTATCGGTCCTCTACATCATCCTCGTCCATCCTTCGTTGCCAACACGGCTATTTCCACTATGAGACGTAATTGTGTACGGGCCGTAGGAGCCGGAGTGGCTCAAGTTCTTGTGGCCCGTGCATAGTCAATCAATATTGTTCTTATGCATACGTATACATGTACATGCACATGTGTATAATATGGTGTATAATATGGTGTATAGCATTATAACAAGGTACGCGCTCAGCCGCAGCAGTCAGATGAAAAGCTACGGACGTCGGACTAGGCATAATATGCAAGAACAGGCTCCGAACAAGACCATAAGATGAGAATCTACAAACCCTAACGCTAACGATGCTTGCTTACTTATGTTACGGCGTATTCTCCCGCAGCGTAATGCTCATGTCCTGGCAATTTCAAGGATTTTGCGGTCTTTCGTTCCTATTTGAAATCCTGGACTTGCGGAGTTCCCTGAGAGAGGCTACAACGGGGGATCGGGAGGGCTGTGCAAGATAGCGACTTGGCTTACTAGATAGCAAAGGCCATCAAGGGCCAGCGACGTGGGTAGATCAAAGGGAAAAGATAGGGGATGTAAGGGCCATGATGGACAGAAGCCTGCTCCTAGGTATCTATTGTGAATAATGGTCAGTTGGTTACAGTATTGGGAAGCTTTCGCTATATATCTCCATTGGCTGTCCCCAAACCAGTTCGCAACAAGGCCTTCGAGGGGTGGGTGTGTATTTTAAGGAGCCGCCTAGTATTTCGTGGCTTTTATAACCAGATATATGGGAATTTATTATATATGCCATAATCATTAAATGGGGCTTATGTACTGTACTATGCATAGTCGTAGACGTCCAAATCTAGGATGAGAAACGTTCAAGATAAAACCGGGAAAGGTAGCCTTGTCATTTTCGACGGAAAGGTTTTGAGAACGAAGGAATGGCAATAGAGCATCGGGGTGCATCGCGTTCAGAGCCTGGGTTCTGTCCCCGGCGAGTACTGATATTAGGTACGGATAATCACCCATGCATAAGTTGCCAATGCCTATTCCTATATAACTAGTATAAAAGCTCGGCTTGCCGCTTATATACCAGTATACAGTGTGTACGAGTATATATACGTATGGTAGCCATCTAGGTGAGCTTTCAGTGTACCAGGATATGGATTATCCTAGTATATACGTCTTAGCATAGTGTCTTATATATCCTTTTCGCCCCCTCGGCATGTATTGTACATAGCAGGTCTATTTTTATAAGTTCTATGTAATCTGTATTTAAACTATACAGCTTATGAATAGTCATCTCTGTACCAACGTCGCGCGTACTACTGTATACGTTCCGAATAGGAGTATCGCTTGGCTGCGCACGGGCCATAACAACCCGAGCTGCTCTGGTTCCTACCGTCCGTCAACGACTTATCTCCCCTCGTACCTCGTACCAAATTCTATTTTTTACCCCGAAATGTTTACATATAAACGCATGGTTCGTCTCGTTATGACATAACGTAATACCTTTCGTTCGCATTTTGAAAATCTCTGTCGCAGTCTCCTCTTGATCCCGGCGACCTTTTGTTTAATTCGCATTGTCCTTATAAGTGATTTTCGTAATCGATGACAGGCGTTCTTTCTGGCGAACATACACCCATACGGATGAGATGAGCTTTTTAGGTCTACTAGGCTCATGAAGCTGGTAAGGTAACTATTTGCTGTTAATATAATGGTGTCAGAATAGAGGCAACAGGCGAGACAAACGGATCCATGGAATCTAAATTTCGGAAGTCTGGGCTGTTAAAAAGATATGGAAAACGACAGCCATGGCTTGGTTCTTCGTGGAAAAGACATGGCAGCTTTTATATGTAAATACTTCCCTTTTTGTGGGTGTCGTTTTCTGCGCCTGGCTCGAAGAGTTGGAGCATGATTAGGGGTCAGGGATCGTGCACGAATACGAAGCCGGCGGCCCAATGATACAGTGACCATGACGATGTATGGCAGTCTGCGTAGTCCCCTGAAAAGTGTTGGTCCCCTAACTCTGATTCGGAGACGCTAACCAAATTCCATGCGATCCTGTGGTAGGCCACTCATCGCCAACAGCGAACACTGCTCCTATGGCTGATGGAACCCTCCATGTCTTCCTTCTTAGGAGCTTGGCGGAGGAGAATCTCGGTGATCTCCTTGGCTCTACGCTGGTGTGTATGTATGCCTTGTACAATCGCTGATTTTTAGATTGATCAAGGCAGTCACACCCAATCAAGACCGCCGGTTGCGCTTTGGCGTAAGTAAACCAGCGTACCGTGGCGCATGGCATCGGCGTATAACAGCAGTGCCTACTCCTTGTAGCCATGCCGCTCTATTATAGTCGGTTTTAGCTGACATACCCTAGCCTAGCCAGCTCCTTGGGGACTCCTGTTCTTGTGCCTGTATCTCACGAACTGGACGTGGATAGGAATATAGGTATTTCATATGAATAGAGAGCTACGTAGAAAAGTATTGTTAAACATATCGAGAACGCGACAGAGTATTGCTTGATATTCCCTCACTGCTCATTAGGCAAGTACCCGCTTGCTAGTAAGAACTCCCTGCCACCAAACCCGCCTTTTCTGTCGTGCTTCTTCTTCCGTTCCCGTGGGCTGCTTCCCACCCTTTTCAAACCCGTGCGGCATGCCCTCCCATATTGCCTTGGTGAGGGGGACGCCGGCAGCCTCCAAATTCCTCATTAAGTGGGCGCACTCCTCATGGAAATAATCCTCCGTCCCAACATCGACGTACGTACATGGCAGTCCAGCACAATCTGTCGATAACAGTCTTGCGTACTTTTTCTGCTCGTCCGGGAGAGTATCTGATCCTTTCAGGGATTTCCTCCAAGCCCACCTCATTTCCTTTTTGTCAGTTCACACACGCAATAGTGAGAATAGGCCGGTTCCGTTATGGTTCTCCCATTCCATATCTGGGTCCAGCATGGGATAGATCAACACGAGTCCACATACAGGCGGAGTTGGCCAATCATTTCCAACCGTTGCCCTGTGACCCCCTTATATGTGTGTAAAGAGTCATTCCATGGTTTTATAGCTAGGTACATGTATATAGGAAATCCATGCGTGCCCATGTTGTTTCATGACCTTGCGATGAACCCTAGAATACTACTCTTGATTCTATGATACGGCATCAGGTGGATTCCACCCTAGGTTAAGGTTCAACAAATAATCACTTACCGGACAACATTACTCCGGGCCGCGATAAAGTATACGTCGCGTCAACCCCTGGCCAACTAACCAACGCACTTTTGCACGGCGTCTCCTTACAGTACCATCGCCACTCTGACTTGTGCATAACGGCCTCGGGGCACCCTTGGTTACCCAAAGTGTGTCTTGTTCATGTACGGTATGTATAACCTAAACAGTACTGGCAGAGATGAACGATCCCCTTGTTACCCAGCGAGGCGAAGTGGTACGGAGCAGAGGCTGGCGTTGGTTATGTGTCCCATCGTCGACCCCCTTTCCTGCGTTTCATACGCATGCCCTCAATGCTTACGGCTATCCCTTACCCAAACTCCCAATGCAATCTAGGTATACTTTCCCTCTACAGAACGCCAAGGTACATTACAGTATTGGTATTATTACCCTGTCGCTATGCCCGAAACGCTGTCAATAAATACCACCCTGGTTTTGTCTGTGGCGTAAGGCAGACACCAGCGTGGAAAGATTTCAAGCATGTATATACGTACAGTACCTACTGCAACATCTTTATTGCATCAGAAAAGCCTAGACATATTTGTAGTCTGCCGTACCTACGTACTACATATAGGTTATCGGCGTCTAGGTACAGTATAATCATTAAGCAATAGAGAATCAAGGATAGATTATATACAGTATTAGTTCTTTTGGTATGTATTCTACAATAGCTGCTTATTTTATATATATATTGTACATTTTACCACTCAAAACTTCATATACCCATTCCCATACGGCTTTCTGTGGCTTATTGCCATTGCCGGTAAGAATCTGTAGCTTATTCGTTATGGCTTATTTTCCTTTTCCGTAATAAATTATGGCTTACCTATAAGCTAAGTGCGACACATACGGCTCATTCCAGTAATCATCGTTAAGATTACAGACATTGTCATTAGCAGGTACTGTACTACAGTATACGCTTCTAACACCGACTTTGGCTCACGAACAACCCTATGCCGGTTTGGGTTAAGGAAATTGGCACGGCGGCCGGGTTTCAGCTTGCAAATGCCGCGAATATATGATAATCGCACGTCCCTCGAGACATCACGGCTTCTTATTTAGACCTACCTCAACCGCTTTTCAATTACCTAGGCATTGCCGCGACATAGCTAATTCATGATACCCACCGGTATAGCAATGAATCCTATATTCATTCGCTCCGACCTTTCTTCACCTCCCTCCCCTCCTCCAAATTTACCGACAAGCTATGAATCTATGGCCACCACAGACTGCATGCTAGGTTCGGGTTCTATTGAAAGAAAGAGAGGCGTACCCCGAGCTATGCCATCTTGACCAAAGAGATGCATGGGAGTAAAGCCCCTGAAGGAGGATCGGCTAGGCGGCAAAGTCATCCTATCATGCCTTTTCAGTCGCACAAATAAGCCTAGTGCAGTTTGGGCCTTGGGGAAGGAATTGCCATCGATCATAAGGAACGAAGGCAAGGCTAGGCAGCAATTTATAGTTCAAGGGATAGGATGTAATCAGATTCATTACTACCTGCTCTGAAGATCAGTTATATATCGACATTAATGATTTCCATGAGGACATCGAGAGGATTTAACCAATGAAGCCTTCGACACAGGATAGTAAAGGAATCATCGACAATAGCTATCGGATCCTTCAAGCTAGGACATATAGAAGCATCCCTAAAATATATCTGATACGTATAGCACATTAGATAGGGCCAGGAAAGCTGGCCCAGGGTTGATATGCCAAGTCCTCCTGCCATCATCTCGTTTACTTAAGTTTCTAGGCAGCTTGCTTTCAATCCCTGACGGTAGATCCAGAGTGGTTCAGCTAAATTGAAACTAAAAAGGCAAGCCCTTCGGTACCGAAGATTACCACTGACTTAACAGAGCCATTGTATCTTCCCACTGCCGCATAGCTAGCTAATAGTAGAGTGCGGCGACCCTACAGGGTTGTTATAACCCCTGGCTTCGGCTAACTATATAAATGCTCATCTTCCTCCCCAGATAAGCACCTTTACCTACAATTATCTACTGTTAACGTACCGTCGTTTCGACTCGCACCAATCTTATCGTAAACTCATACCATCATGAATCATCTTCCCCTCGAGCTTCATCGCATGGTTGCAGCCTTCTGTGGTCCTGCCACCCTAGCCGTTCTTTGCCGTTGCTCCAATCCCTTTAATAGTATTTATACTACACCTCTGTATGAACAAGATGTCAAGCTCTACTGCTCCTCTGCAGTCTGGTTCATTATCCTTTATTATACGGATGAAGCAATTGCTATCAAGGCACTGAAGAAGGCAGTTGCGGCAGGTGCAGATCTGGAAAAGGAAAAAACACTCCCGCTAAGATATATGCGTCCGCGCTGGACTGCGTCTACGGTTACGAATTATGAGCTTCACCGCATAACGCCGTTGCATATGGCCGCCGCCAGAGGACTAGGAAGTGTTGTCTCGTTTTTGCTCGAGCAGAAAGCCCCTATCAACGCCGTGGCAGGAAAATCACGGTGGACACCACTACTCCTTGCGCTCTGCGAGCGACAAGGCCCTACGGCGAAGCAGCTTCTCCATCGAGGAGCCTCCCTCACTATGGAGGGGTTAGATATTAATGCTCTCCACCTGGCTTCGGCCGCAAATCTTCCTGATATCGTTACACACCTTGTAAGGGAGAAAGGAATGGACATCAACTCCGAAGACAGAGATGGAGACACGCCTCTAGTATACGCCATATCGTCACCGTATGCGACAAAGGAATTCATCGCCTACCTAGTACAAATTGGCGCGGACGTGAATAAGACGGCAGTGCATAACGATCAACGCGTCAGCCCACTCGGGTTTGCGCTTCGCCACGAGATATGGGATCTTGCAGAAGCACTTCTGGACTGCAAAGCTGACCCCTCAGGGACGAGGGAAGTTAGTCCTAACTCAACTCTGCTGGCGGCTCACGACGTACTTCGTCCACTACAGATCGCACTTCTAAGCAAGGGACAAAGCGACCCACGCGCGAGGAAAAAGATCATCGTGAGGCTTTTGGACTTGAGAGCAGATCTACCTGCGGAAGTTCGCATCGACGGCTGGGAGGGCCCTCTCCTTTCGAAGTTGGTCCGTTCGCACCTGAAATGGGAAGTGAGATTGCTCCTAAAGGGGGGATACGTAGATGTCGAAGGAAGAGACTTCCGAGGCATTACAGCCTTGGAGGAGGCCCTATCGCCTACGTCCGGTTCTCCAGAGATCGCCATCTTATTACTACAACACGGCGCACGCATCCCAAGAAGATCTGCCCAGAATATTCTAGATCTAGTCCATTCCTTATATCAGACATCTAACGCCGTCACGCTTTATAACAAATTGCGCAGCTATCGGCTACTGGCTTGCATGTTTCAAGTGCTCTTTGATCACTGCTCAGCTGTAGGATAGCGACGACGTCACAAGAGAGTTTCTGACCAACTCCCCACCTCTTATGGTCGATATGATCAAGGCCATAAGCGGCCACAAGTTGACAAACGAGAAGGTGCTGGAGCAAATGAGGGACCAATTTTACACGACCAAAGTCCGGCCGCGCAAAGCAGCTCGTCCTATGAGAAAGTGGTGGATGGACAGAAACGTGCGACGACTACAGCGACAGGTATAGTGGTAGTAGGATTTGACGGGTAACTAAAGCTGGGTCAATGTACATTAAGTAGTTGAATTAACTCGCTTCTCTTGTAACCATTAGGCAACAAAGGCGTGACTATTAAGGTATCGCAATGAAGCTAAATCAGATAGATTCCAGATAAGCTCGTTATTATATCATAGCACACGTAAGAAACACGCATAAAGTTATATATGTCTACTCAAGGAGTAGCAGCGAGAGCTATCCTTAGAAGTCGAATAGGCGTCAGCGACCAAATCCTACGCGATTGGTATCAGTTAAACGCGGCAAATGGATACATTTTCTATGGTAGTATATAATTAAGGAGTGTTCCTCTGACACGGCTTGCCGCGGGATGGCTCCTCCGGTCATGAGGGGTGCAGTCTGCTTGGCATTGAACTGCACTCTCATATTATCTACGGTTTATTTAGCCTAGGACTGCTGTAGGGACTTGGTAGACAAAGCGTTGCATATATAAGCGTCTGAGCTAGAGTAGTTTGACGGAGAATAAAGTCAAACCTCGCAGCTACCAAGATATGAACGACGATGAGATTGGCGCATTCCATCGCCTCCTAGATGATGATTATACCCGGTCTGTTTGTGAAGCCGGCAAGGCTTTTCAGGATTCTCTCGAGGGCTTGGATGTCGAGTTTCAATGGGAAACCTCGACACATTCTACTTCCGCATTGGCCAAGTTACCGGAGCTTTTTTTGCTTTCGTACCTGATGCCCTACTGGTCAATCACGAAAATCGTTTACAATGCAGCGGCGTGTCCAGTCTGGTCCCGACCAGCGGGGTGGCCGGAGAGTTGGCGTGGCCCGCTAACCCAACTTCCGAAGGCGCTAATGGATGTGATCTCTGCCGGGAACCTTGCTATGAATGCATCCGTCAGTTTCCTAGGATGACACCTCGTATAAAACGATACCTAGGAAAAGGTTGAGGTCTCTAGGCCGTTGCGAATACCCACGGACAAATTGCCTATCGGAAAGGAAGTGTGATTGGATGGTTACTTGGGAAGATCATACCCGAGAACACGGTGAAGTCTGACGGCAGAGTGCTGGACTTCGTGAGGCCAGATATCGAGGGAGAGCCGGCGGTTTGCCAGCTAGACTGCCGTGAGCATAGCAACTGCTTCAGGCTCCTGAATCATAATTGCAACCCGCCCGCTCGTCTTATGCAGCGGAAAGTGTCTGGTAGATACGTAGCTGTAGTTACGGCTGGAAAGGATATATATGATGGTACGGAGATCACGATCAGCTACGGCGCAAACCATTAGGGGGACAAATGTCTTTGTGGGACCTGTCAACTCAAGAAAGACAAGAAAGACAAGAAAGACAAGAGATAGTTGTGCAGGGATCGTAAGGAACCCAAGTGGCTCGTGCCGTAGTGGCCCGTGCGTAGCCAAGCAAAACTCCTATCCGGAACAGACGCGGAATGGGACACGGCGGGTGGCGCTGGACTTGAAGTTGGGGAAGAGAGAGAGGAGTTTGTGTAACGATAATTTGCTTAGATCTAGCTATTGTCTTTTCGTTAAGGATATCTATTCTAGATTCTATGCAGAACTTTAGTAGTTTCCCCGAAGAAGAGTCAGTTGTTGGCTAGTATGAGTCCGTTGATCCCACAACTTATTTATTTATTTATTTATTTTAACGCCCGGGGGAGCAGCTGGTCGCTGCTCCACAGCCTCCCTAGGGGCATAAGG
>JAOXNQ010007579.1:0-11633 GCA_028571165.1 Hypoxylon perforatum
TAATAAAAATTATAATAATTTAAATTTTATTACGTTTATAATAAATAATATTATTAAAAAATAAAAAATAAAAAATAAAAAATATTATTTTTAAAAATAATAATAAATTATTATAAATTTCTAAGCTTATAACCTATTGAAATAAACGCAAATTATAAATATTATAATTAATTATATTAAAATTAATTATTAAAAATATCTAAGAGGGTGATAACCCTGTATATAAGAAGTCATAAGTATGGGGCGTAAGTCCAGCCACCGATTTACCAGCCACCTATTTCCAACAATCACTTTACATGCGCGACTGAAATTCGTTGCTGTGGTAGCTTATCAGGGGCAAGGCATCCGAGGCGTAAGGTATATTTGGGAGTATTAATACCTGGCAAAGGTCCAGGGCGTCTGTGTGCACCCTTCCATTTTGTCCCCATCCATCCCTCTCATCGCAAAGCCTACCTACCTTCCTACAACACTTCCCAAAACGCAAACATCATATAATTTCTGGCACTTCATCCAGATAACAACCTCACAAGATGCGAAAAGACGTTGTTCCTGCTGTGGATATAAGAATTCACAAACTACTGTTGATGGACAAGGAGGAGTTGACAGAAGGTAAGTTAACAGTTCCCTTTACAATATTTCGCGTTCATTTTAAAAGCACTTTAATTAACGCTTAATGCAGTTACTGGATTCGTCACGATCGACCTCCCTAGATTCAAGTTTGAAGTCAAAGTTCCCCCACCCAGAGAGAATTATGATACTCAGCACGAAGACGAGGTGCTAGCAACAGTTCATCTCGAGCGACTTGGCTTCCGATATAATTTGAATCGGTTTGCCGGAAATAACCGGCGTCTTTATGTCTTTTATTAGAAGGAAAGGAAGAGTCTGTACTGGGCCTATGGCCGGCGGGTTTTTGAATATTCTTGTGATATTGGTACCTACATGTTGGCACTTAGGACCCCTTGGTCTTACATTCATGTAACTACTGTTGGTTTATGCATCCTTTCAATTCTCGGTACTTATCTTGATGCTATCGCCTCTAAGAAAATAATAACCACAACACCAACTTTCACGGACATGCGTTCAATACAGTGTTACGTTTTAGAATTAGATGAAATTCGTTTAGACAAGAGCACATAGAACCTATTTCAAAATAGAGAATACCAAGTTGAAGTATCAATAATTGCTTAATTTTGACCAAGACCTTATATTCATTGCTATCTTATCAAACCCATCGCAGAGACGTCTAAGTTGGAAATGCCGAAAATTTCTGACGGTTTCGAATCCGCTCGAGCTCTGCTTCTTCGGCTCGCTCCTATTGTAGGCAAAACAGCCGCAAAATGTTGTTCGAAGAGGCGTCCTCGTGTAGAAGGTCATTGACTTGACCCGCGCCGATAATCTCAGCGATGATTTCGGCGGCGAGGTCATCGCGTCTCGCTTCGCCCAAGCCCAAGACTCTGTTGGGGCCAAAGCGTCCAGGCATCGGAGGCTGCCTGCCTCTCTCGCAGTCAAGTGCTGACCCGTCTCCTTTGAGATTCTGGCCCTCAATAAACGTACACTTGACGTCCGCAGCAGCGAATAGCTCCACGATCAAGTCCCTCTCGTCCTCCTCCATCGACTCATCCTCCTCCATCGACTCGTCTTCCTCCATCGAACACATCGAACAAGTAAGAGTGAGCTCGACAACTTCGAGATTGGTGTAGCCCTCGCCTCTAAGCGTACTAGCGAAGTGTTTAATGCCCGCAGAAAGACTGTTCTCGAAATCAACAATGCGTAAGGTTTCGAGAGACAACGGTAAGAAGCCGTCCAGCATCAGCAGGTGCGCCTCATTACCTCTGAGGTCTTCGATGTGCTTTCCCTCCAGCGCATCCTCCAACAAGCCCCGTGCATTAGATGCTTGGCCCAGATAGGAGGCGAGGCGCCAGTACTCGTTACTCCTTAAAGGGTCGATGTGCTGGCGCCTCGTCCCCCATGGGGCAAGTTGGAGGATGTTGCTGGACGGAGAAGACCTGGAGGCTTGGCCGGGCTACGCCACTCGACCCCGCCGCGGGAGATTGTAGACAGTGCTAGTTTGAGCTACACTGTCCTGGCTGCGGCCTGCATGTCACTCTGCAACGCGCTCCGGGTCAGAGCGGATGTGAGCCGGCGGTTTAGTCGGCGGATATGGTGCACCAGCGTACTCGGCAAAGACATCCTCGAGGGCGTCGATATCGCGCTGGACTTTGGGGTCCGCGTAGTCGTGGCGGCGTTGCGTCTTCGGATGCTCCGGATCCGGGTCGGTGTAGTTCTTTACTGCGTCCGGGCCCGCGATGATAGATTAGGGGCCCGGAGTCAGGCCAACGCAGTCCAGAAATCCCAGCATGTGGTGCTGGTCCCTATATGGTATAAAGGGATGTTGTTCGATGCGGCGTCGTCGATCAGATTCGTAAAATTACCATTACCATCCGCTCGCTTATACGCGTTCTTGGAGAACGGGTTAGATATGGTACGTCGTCACACCAGAAGCGGATTTCGCCATGATGGCGCTCTTGATGTTTCTCAAGGCCCCCCGAGGTGTCGAATCCGGCGCCACATGCCTCTCCCGTCTCGCTATCTACGAAGTCGCAAGGAAAAGCGGAAACGTGCAAATGGTCAGAGCGGATGTGGACTGAGTCGTGTCCGTATTGTTCGATGCGGCGTCGTCAACCGTTCCGCAAGCGCCTGGCTGCGGGAACACCGGTCGGGTCGTCTCCCCGCTACCTCCCCTCGCTGCGCCCTTCCAGGTGTCGGCACCATGCTTCGCATCCTTAAAGGAGCGGCGGCTATGGCGCCGACACCTGGGTTGGATATGGTACGCGGCAAGGTGTCCGCACCGCTGGACAACAGTCGATCCGAGTTTATCGGAAAGACTGTGTACTTGGGCTTTGGCAGCATAACTTGCTGCTTTGGCTTCTTCAAGTTGTGGAGCTCATAGGACTCCGGCTCCGGCTGAGTATTGTCGCGGGCCGACGGATGCCAGAGAACTGGACGGCGAATGGCATTGAAAATATTCGCCGTGTTCTCTTTAAGTCGCGCAGTTCTCGTTCTAGTCTCGTCACTGCCTTGGTTTGTCACCGCCACCGGAACGGTGGTGTGATGGCTGCCGATAAGCCGTCGCAATCTTGTAGTGATAGCAAGATCTTGAAAGAAGGAAATAAAATAGCAAAGAAAGAAAGATACAGTTATGCCGGCGTACCGGGAAGAGGGGCCTCCACGTCTGTGCCACGGTAGACAAACTTATATTTCTTACCATCATATTTGATGGTTGGACAGTTTAGTAGGAACTGCGGAAAGGCGTCCCATTCATCTGGGATCTTGCCGTCGACCTCAGAGCGCTTGCGCTGTTCTTCATCCCTGTCTCCGGCCACTTGTCGGTGCTGTTGTGGCTGGTCTGTGGCTGGTGTGGAGGCTTGGGGTGGGGGACCACCAAGGTGAAGTTTTGCTTGATGGTCGTACGAACTTCACCTTTGGTGTACCCCACCAGCACTTTCGACAGTAGAACCAACGAGCACGTCGAAGTTTTGCCTCTTCGGAAATGCTCGACTCCATGATCGTCTCCATGGCTGCCAAGCTTAGCCCACTCTCCAGGTGAGGGAGTGGGTTGTGGTTAAGAGTTGGCTGGTCGCTGGCAACTCTTTGTGCCTGCTCCTTGGGAGGAGAAAAGAACACTTTGGACGCGGCAGAGCCCATGCTCATTGGAGACAGGTTGCGTTGGTCATTCCGCCGTGGGTCGCCAGTACTTCGTTACTCCGTAATGGGTCGAGAGTACTGACGACCCCTTTGGATATCCTTAGATAGCGACGGGTTACGCGCCTGGCTACGAAGACGTTGCATCATTTCGAACCAGTACGCGACGCGGCCGACTTGGGTCATATATGGGTCGCGCCCCCGGCCGGGCCAAAGAACTTTCTCGTAGGCGTTGCAGAGGGCGTCATTGGCGAGCCATGGTAACGCAAAAGAGAGCGGTCTGCAGCACTTGACTGGGGAGTCTGCTGCGTGGCCGAGATCGGCGAGGATGTGTCTGTTTTATGTTAGTTACACCGCCAAGAGAATATATATATAATATATCTTACCTTGCAACGCGTCTTCCAGATTGGTCCAGCTTTGGTAGCTGAAGTCCGTCGACAGATTTGCCCCCATTCGTCGATTGACGGTAGGGGAGCTGGCAAAGACCCATCTAATCCGCGTAATGGAGGTGGTCGGGACGTCAGGCGGGAGGACCACAGCTCTTGGCTGGGCTGGCGCCGGGCAAGTCGGAGGCACGCCTCGTGCATGAAGCGGTGTTCGGACTCCATATTGACCCGTCGGCCGTGTAGGGTATGGGCGTGGGCCGGGCAGAACCTAACATCGGAGGACCGTCGGGTGGAGTCGAGCCGGTGTCGTCAGAGTCCGTCCTCCTGGGGACGAAGGCAACGGCGGACCCCTGGAAGTTTGGAAGGTGGGCCCTCCACCCTGTCCTTTATCCAGCCCTGGGACGGGCCTGTGTACTGCAGTACGTGTTGCTAGTCGAACGAGCCCCGGACATTCGACGAGACGGGATGCGATTTAACGTCCGCCGACGGTCCGAGAAGTGAGCGCCTCCCAAACCGCGCTTGAAAGAGGGTGAACGAACTAGTCGTTCAACCAAAGAAAGAAAGACTTCGATGGTGCTCGCAACGACCTGCCACTGAACGCCCCAACAACTTCTGTAAGCTGGACCATCCTGGTATGCTGTACTCTGAAGTTGTTGAGGCGATCAGTGGCGTAGATGAGGAGGTCGTGGCGGACTTCCTGTCCAGGCTTCGTCTGTCCAGGCTTCGTGCCCGTACTGGTGAATTTGGAGGACCAGTAGGGAGCTCCGAGACCATGTCCTCTCCCTCTCCCTCCTTCTCTTCCTCCCTCCCCCTTCTCTCTCTCTCTCTCTCTTTCTCTCACTCTCTCTCTTTCCCTTCCCCCCTTTTCCCCCTTTCTCTTGTTTTTCTTTTCAATTTTTCTTCAATTTTCTTTTTTTTGATTTTTCATATATTTTTCCCTTTTTTTCTGGTTTTTTTTTCTTTTTTCTTTTTTCGTTTTGTTTTTTTTCTCTTTTTTCTCTTTTTTCTTTTTGTTTTTTTTTCTCTTTTTTCTTTTTTCGTTTTGTTTTGTTTTTTTCTTTTTATTTTCTTTTTTTCCTCCAACACAGAGAGAGAGAGAGAGTGGGCCGGAGAGAGTGAGGGAGGAGTGTCGCAGTTGGTCGAGTTTAGGGGCTTCCCGGGCCCGGTCGCAACTCGCATCGCGAGTGAAGTTGAAGAACCTAGCTGCGCTCGCTGCGCTCTGTGTCTGTTCGATGCAACTTGAGGAGAAGAAACTTACTCAACCCCGTGGGGAGTTCCCGTGTTTCCCTTAACTCCGGTGGGGAGTGCTTGGAGCCCTCCTCAGACTCCGTTTGCTCTGGAGGGATTGGGCGTCGAGCGGCCGACAACAAAGAGTCGTGCTTGTGCAGAAACATCCCCGTGCACATAAAGACGGCCGAATCGGACTCGAGGTTGTTCACCCCGTTTGCGCCCCGTTTGCGCGGAAGCGGGCAAGATCGATTCGCCCGGTCCCGGGTGGGTCGTCCTGCCGGTTTCGGCTCAGGCTCCGGGATCGGTGCCGCGCTTTCCTCTCGTCACGCTCCGCGTCTTCGTCAGATCCGTGTCCTCACTATCTGTTTGAGTTGTCAGTTAGTAATGTCACTATAGTTGTCATGATATGCGCTGCTGGGTACTCACCTGATATCACAGAAGACGAGTGGCCGGCGTTCTTAGCCCCACGCCTCTCCAGCTTGATGTCCTGGCTCTGCATCTCCTCCTCTCCTCATACAGATCATTGAAGCCGCCAATCCTGGTAAGTAGATTGTCCGAGGCTTCAGGATTGTTCGAGGCTTCAGGGTCGCTCGAAGCTTTGGAATAGCTCAAAGCTTCAAAATTGATGATTGACCCTATAAACACCTTATCTTATCCCAGTCTGGGATGACCGGGATAAGATAGGTGTGAAGCTCGATCGACGGGCTACGTGCCTGAAACACTGGTAGGTAGGATGAGGCCCACACAGTGCCGGACCTTGTGGCGGTGGAAGAGGGTGCCGGTTTGCACATCTTTGTGCGGCCTTAGAGAGCCCAGGGGTGCTCAGATGTGTCTACCTGTGGGATAAAGATGTTAGTTCCACTTTATCAGGTTTGCCAACATGCTCGATGTAAAGGACGAGTACCATGATGATGTATCACAGCAGTGTATAGAAGGGGGTTAGGTATTGTTAGAAACCTTTGAAGATCGTTCTTTGCTTCCCAAGACAAGAGATGCGCGAAAAAGCGGCAGATTGTTGCAGAACTCTAGAAGACTTCGTGTCGAAGAGGAAAATGATGAGAGAAGTGGGAGAAAAGGGTGGGAGAGGAGGAGCGGAATGATGAAAGAAGGGTTGGTGATGATAAATGATGACAGTTGAGTAGTGGTCGTGATGGATGATGATAGATGATGACAAGTAGTGATGAATATGATGGTCGAGTCAATCAAAGAAGAGCATCCAAGCTTGAATAGCTTACCATTACCCATCAACAAAGCACAAGGTGACAAATGTCTGCCATTACCAAGTAGCATGCGATGGGTATGGTGGACAATGATGGGTAGTGGTGGATAGTGACGGATAGTGATGAATAGGTGATGGATAGTGATGGATAGGTGATGGATAGTGATGGATAGGTGATGGACAGTGATGGATAGGTGATGGACAGTGATGGATAGGTGATGTGTGTGATGTGTGTGATGGATAATGATGGCTGTGTAGGATAGTGGTGAATACCTAAGTGGTGGGTGATGATGGATGTTGGTGAATAGTGATGACTGCGTAGAATAGTACAGAAGACAAGAAGGTAGACAAGAAAGCAGACAGTAGAGAAGGAGGTAAACGAAGGAGGTAAACGAAGGAGCAGACGAGAAAGCAGAGAAGAAAGCAGAGAAAGCAGCACAGAAGGCAGCAGCGAGGTAGAGAAGCAAGCAGAGAAGAACTTACGTGTAGAGTCAGAGTACTCTATGATTTACTTGCGAATAATCACAAGAGAGTGATTACTGGTGTAAGATGTAGAAGGGGATGCGCCATAAAGGCATGAGAAGAGGATTTGGTGGAGGAGAAAGGTTGGTTTTGTTGGAAGAGGATTTGGGAAGGAAAAGAAAACAGGAAAAGTTTGGAATGGGCAATTTGTGTTTATGAGCAAATCGTGGGAGCAGATAATCGGGTCTAGGGCGCAGGATAGGGCGCGAGGGGTCGACGACAAAGTACACGATGTTGGCTCGGCGATGAGTTATTACGGGGCTCCAGTGTACACACCTGCGAGGTATACGAGGGGGTTAACTACTGTACTCCAGTCCCCCGAAACGCCCCAGAGCATCCCAGAGCACCATGGAATATACCCGGTAGCACATACCAGGGGGTCGCACCTACGCCACCAACTGTCAGGAGCGGACTGGCTGAGGCCATAGACGCATCACGAGGCCTCAGCTAAGACAAGATAGGTACATGCTAGCCAAGTATAGATAAATTTCACTTGAATCCAAGTAGGTGTGCGTGGAAACCTGTAACAAGAGGAGCCTGGAAGCTACAGGTACGATCCGGTGCGTGATAGTTGCAATTCATCTTGACAAGCTTAACGCTACAGCCAAGAGAATACTCTTGAAAGGTGCCCTAGTACCTTACCAACCAGAAAAATAAACCATGTAGCCACCTAGGTCCATATAGCACTCTTTGATTTACAAGCCTTTATGACCCCTTACATTCAAGTGCGTCAGTTTGATGTAGGATAATACGCTTTGTATACCTGTAGTCCACTCTCAACACACTGAACAACTCCTAAAGTAGTCGTGATGAACAGCACAAGCATAGCTACCCAGAATGTGTACCACCGTTCTCCATTCCGCCTGTCATGCCACCACTGAGATAGTGTCTTAGGGGTCGCATCATCATACGCCTGCTTCAGGATGATCAGGCGATCCCTCCAAAATGTGAACCGTTCGATCTGTCGATCTTCTGCTCGCAGACTGCCGCAGAGCGTGACTCGAGGATCGATCATGCATGGTCTGGAGTTTACGCATAATTTTCGAAACCAAGCCTTCTTTTCGTTTCTGCCCAAGCGTGAACCACGGAACTCAGACTGTGGGAATAGCAGAGCTAATGTGCGTAATGTTTCGTCAATAAGACCTTCAGGGAATAAAGCCCTATTTCATATTAGCTATTTAAGAGCAGGTATTTGGCAGTTTAACTTTACCTCTCCTGCTGGCATTCGAGGAAGGATGCGTGATGAAATATCAGCACTTTAGTGTCCTCATCGACTAATCGTAAATGATCAGCCAAATTATCTGTGAACTCGATCTCAAGCCCACTAATTTTATGGATAGACCACGCATTGAAGGATTTAGGTAACCTAAGGAGGTAGGTATCGAGGACTTGAGGCTTATGAAACCGTTCTCTGACTCGATTGGCAAGACTGCCACGTTTCCATGTGATAAACCCCCGAGCCGCCGCCTGGTGTTTGACAACTCCTATCTTCAACATCAGTAACAGGCGCGCTGCTAGATCTATCGAGGTTTCGCAGGCGTCATTGGTTGATCCAGGATTTTTGAACCGGAGATATGATATTATCGCCCTTTTATCAAGTCCATCCTGCAGGAGTTGAACAATCTCCACAACGTCCTTGTAACTCTTGACTGTAACATATCGCCCATCTACAGCTGCAGCAATAGCATTCCACTGTCGCTTATAGTATTCGAGATATGGCAGGATATCGAGTTTCCCAATTGACTCCCAATTACGCAGCCGGTGTTTCTCCTCGAAAGGACCCCAAAAGGTAGTTTGCAGGTCGTCTTTTGGCGGAAGATCTACCATGATTTATGCCGTCCGCGCCTTTTCCTACAACCCAAACATTTCTGGGCTTTGGGTATGAGGTGTGGATATGGCCTCTACTCTGGTTCGAATTTGACTTGTAGCTTTTGCCGTTTACTCCTCGAAAGCGCGTATGTTGGAAGTCTTGATTTGAACTCATATTCGAACTCTTAACCCCGCGGCAGGGTGGCCTATTTGTTGGCCTTGTATACGCGCCATCGTGGCTCAGCCTGGGTGGCTAGTTGGGTTGGATTCTGCCTTGTGGCCGCAGGTTTGGGTCGGATGTTGGGCCGGACGTTGCTATGTTGCAATGAATCGTATAAACATAGCATCAGCGAGTCGCTTCTGGTAGATAGACTGTTCCATCGGTGTTCTACTTTTTTCTGTGTTACAGCTCTCTTGGATGATTAGGCAATCATGCATGGTAGAGGATGCCTCTACCTAGAGTCCTCCCTAGAGTCTCGAAGGCTTTGCCGAAGTGGCCAGATCCCGCAGAATCTATAGGGCGCCAAATTATGTCGCACAGAATCGGCAGACGGAATGCTTGGTGGCCGCGTGGCCCTGCTCTGGAGAGGTTCGAAAAGGATATCCTTCCGGAAATTGAAGCAATATTAAACAGCATCGACTTAAGTTACGCGGATATCTTCATCAAACTCTACATGATTGGCCGCGAACCCCATAAGGCCAATCCTATTATCATGATATGTTGCACCAATCGTGATACTAGAAATAACATCGAAGACCGGATTCGCACTAGCGATTTACTCGAAAAATACGAAGGATTTGGTTTGGGCGCGACAGCGCTGCCGTTGGAAAATTCGGCTCCGTCTCGTCTTCTTGGCGGTAAAAGTGATTACCATACATATGAGGATTCGATTGACCTCGCAAATTCGCTCCCCAGCTCGTGGAAGCCGAAAGTCGGAGAACGTCTCTATTTGGATACACCGAGTCGCGATGATCCCTTTGATTCCGCTACGGGTAGTGTCATCATTCAAGTTGATGGCCGGTATTTTCAGCTCACTGTTTCTCATTTCCATGATATCGAAGCAATTTCTCATCGCGACAATGCGTCTTTCGATGTCTCGGACGACTGCCATTTCGACACCTTGATGGATGACACAGACTCGGATAGCGAAGTTGACGAACTGTATGATTTGGCCGCTACTAGCCGTGGTAGTCTGACCCCAGTGTCTCACACAAGCCAAGAAAAGATGACCAGTTCAAGAACCGAAGAATCTTCCTCTGGTATAATGGAGCGCGACGTTACGAGATCAGACGTTGGGTTTAAGGCTCTGCCGTCTATTCAAGTATCGGAACCGACAAACCCCTTGTGCATCATCGGTTCAATTCAGCATAATGGTTCTTGGATTTGGCCATTATATTGTTGGATCTGGCCCCTCAGTTCGTCGTTGGATTACTCATTGGTCGAACTTCCGCCTGAACCTGTCAGACAAGCCAAAAATGGCATCAATAGTGTCGAATACGATCGTACGCTGCGTATCCGGAAGATTGCGCGGGTTGGTCCAGAAGAGCGGGCTGTGATCGTCGTCACATCGTCGACAAATCCTATTAAGGGTATACTACTTCCCGGAGCAATCAGCTATAAGCCACAGAACAAATCCGAAGTCCAAAGAATCTTCCAGGTCGAATTGGAAGTCGCAGCTGTCCGAGGCAATTGTGGGGCTGCTATACTGGATGAGCAGTCGGGCGATCTCTACGGTCACCTTTTTCTTGGAGGGATGGGGTCACTTATTGCATACTTCATCCCAGCAGTTGATGTCTTCAAGGACATTATAAAGGTGATGGGTGGTGCAGTGACTATTATCAACGGAGATTCATATGATGCGAGTTCATTCTGTAACCAACGTGATCGAAACGAATCTAAATCGGGGCTGTTATTGACAGTACCGCATGATCTATCATCATATACGGATTACAACACGAATTGGGATGAGGCAATTGATCTAATATTCGTAGACGAGGAAAGAAAAGATGGATTATACAGTGTAGGCGCTTTGCAAGAGGCACTGGGTCAAGCGAATACGAAGATCGAGCATCTTCAGAAACTATACGGCGAAGAAGGCAAACGTACCAAAGACCTGGAGCAGCGGAATAAGGAGCTAGAGAGCATTTTGGACAGACAAATGGATCAAATCATGGCTCTTAAAGCTACCGTTAGTCTGATGAAACAGGAGTGGCCAGAGCATACGCGCTTGAGGCTGGCTTAACCTTTCATCACGAGTTCTTCAACGTTGGAGGAGAATGATAAAGTCGCGGAAATTCCAATGCATCAAGAGCTAGCACAGGACGTACATGGCGGCGAGGGTAAGAAGCTAGTCTGCTGGACGAAGGCCCTAGGCAACGGGAATACTCATTCTATTCTAAATATTCGATTATCACCGCATCAGCGAATTTGGAAATGCATTAAAGGGATTTAGGGGACAATGACTATCCAAGAAAGACTGTACATACGGGAGACTTAAGTAGATACATAGGTACTTACTGGTTAGCTGATGCAGCTCAGCCAAAACTGTTTGTTTATTGCTCATACGATAAGAAATATGAAATTAAGAGGACAAGGAGATGCCTGGCATAAGAGTGCAGTATAATATCTGCCCAAAAGGTCTTGGGATATTTATATTTCACCATCGGGTAATTTATTCGATTAATTTTCGTTCTTTGTCACACGGCTGATTATACCAAGAGATAAATTATAATATACGATTTATAAATCGAAACGGTTAAAAATA
>JAOXNQ010007590.1:0-11626 GCA_028571165.1 Hypoxylon perforatum
ACACATATCCTTTAATCTGCCAGTTCCGAGGGGACCGATTGCCGGCAGCTTCTCGTCTATATGCGCGCGTTCGGGACTTGGGCTGGCGTCGGGTTCGGCGCCTAAGAATGCGACTGAAAAATCAATAGAGCCCTCACGCACTTGCTTGTCGAAGATAGTCGCCACTTGCGACCGGATATCTCCCAGTCTAAATTCTCTCTCCTCGAGACTCAACTGCTGTCCGATCTGGTTCTTGGAGAAGCTGAGCAGATCCTCCAGAAGGTGAAGAAGCAAGTCACCAGACTTATACAGGGTCTTTAGAGATTGCTTCACTCGGCCTAGGTCATCTTCCTCCATACACACAGCACACATTCCCAGGATACCATTTAGCGGCGTCTTGAGCTCGTGAGAGATATTCGCAATAAACAGCGTCTTGCTTTCGTTAGCGGCCTCAGCTGCCTTCTTACTGATCTCAAGCTCGCGCGTCCTCTCGATAACTTTTTCCTCCATGGAAGTGTACTGTTTCAGTAATTCATCACTCATCTCATTAAATGTCGTGGTAAGCTCGGTCAGTTCGTCCGTGACGTAATGCTTCCGGTCGGCGACTTTGCCGGGAATCTTAAAGATCTGCCTTCTCGGCTCGCTCTCGTGCACCGAAGGCGCGGGTCTGGCTCGTTTGTGCCTCCGGATCAACTTCTTTAGTCGAATAAAGGGCCCCTTTTTCGACTTTCTGCTCACGCTGGTCGATCCATGATGTTCCTCGTCGTCCTCGTCGTCGTAGTCCAGATCGTCCATATATGCCTCCGCGTAGCCGGGAGGAGCTATCGATTTTTCAGTGGCATGCTTTAGCCTTGTGATCGGCATGACGCTTAAGTGAGCACAGGGAACGATCAGCAGCAGTGTGAGCCCCACGGTTCCGAAAACACATCCGAGCAGAATGTGCTGGAGG
The DNA here is from genome assembly GCA_028571165.1 of Hypoxylon perforatum. Classification (NCBI taxonomy): domain Eukaryota; kingdom Fungi; phylum Ascomycota; class Sordariomycetes; order Xylariales; family Hypoxylaceae; genus Hypoxylon; species Hypoxylon perforatum. The sequence continues at coordinate 929 of JAOXNQ010007590.1, forward strand.
GTATTAATCGGGATGTACGCCTCGGATTTGTCCTGCTCAACGATGAGTGTCCAATTCACTAAGGTAGTCGACGGACGAGCGTAGCCAACAGCCACTGCTACGCCCTGCTCGTTAGTGGTCGAGAGCAAGCTGCTAGCATTGTTCACAGCCGGATTCCGGTTGGTGAAGGCCCTGAACGCGGCGTCGTACAGAGAAACATGGAATGGCGCATCGTAGTTCCCCGAGGCGTAGTTATGGGCTACGTGCCTATCGGCTCGCCCGGGCATAGGACGCGGGGGCAGAACGAAGTTGACATCGACACTCGAGAAATTGGATGCTGCTTCGTGGCTTGAGTTTGCCGGTAAGTTGTATTTGCTAAAACGATTCCACCCAGTCGAAGGCCCGATGAGGAGCGTGGAGCCAGTATCACCCAGACCCTCTTTAGACCCTACAATGTTGACGAGTGATGTGGCCTCGGCGACGACCGTCATATACCCCAATACTGCATCACTCAGGTTGTTTTGGCGGATAGGAATCGTCAATGAGATCAGAGCGTACGTCTCGTTAATAACCAGGGGCCCCAGGACCAACCCGTTCACGGTCGAGTCAATCCGTATATCGGGAAACGGCCTGGCCACGACGGCGGTGTGACCTGGATAGGCCGGGTCGGGATCTGACGAGTTGTAATAGGTGATATTTGGGTACAGCGTCGGGGGATAGCCGGAATCGGTATCACTTAGGGTAGCTTGCGAGCCGTCGGCCGCCTTATACGGTAGCCTGATCTCGGTAACGTCGGAGCCGGTAACGCTGAGAAGCCCGCCGGTGTCGCCGCCCGTCTGATTTCGCGAGTACAGCCTTGCCTGCAGGAGACTAGAGGCGACTCCATTGCCGGAAGTGAGAGCGGTGCGGAGGTCAGCGGCGGCTTGGTCCCAAGTAGCGTTGGAGACGTTGCCGCGGTAGAAGGTTTGAAAGGCACTCTGCAAAAGTAGCCTCGTAGTTATGTGATTGCACGTCGTCTGGATCAATTCGATCTCGGAGGAGACCTGGGCGGCCTTGAGAGATGCAGTCAGGGAGAGGGCATTGTTTTCTATCCCGATGACGAAGCGGTTCACATAAATCCACGTGGGTATAGAGAGGATGGCGAGCGCGACGAGCACAGCAAGCAGCACGAGGGCTGCTAACTGCTCCCGAATCGCAACTCTCATTATTTCCGGCCTATAACAGGAAACCTGACAGACGCCTTAGACCATGCATTCTCTCTCCCCGAGCGTCGCGATTTTTGGTCGAATATCGATGGCGAAGGTCGGAATGGTTGGGGAGAAAAAAGCAAAGCGGCGACTGAAGACCCGGAGGGATGGCGACTTGCAGCTCTTGGGACCTCCTCTCGCTCTCGCCGACTTGAGTACACCACACACCGAAACCGAAGTATTGGTGAGCGTGGCCTTGTGGGCGAAGGTAAGACACAGAACGTTGTAGAACTTACAAAGCTCTGCGACCCTGCCGTACGTTGGAATGCCGATCCAGTGCAACGAGAAGGCTCGGGAGGAAAATGGTGGTGTGGTGTAAGGCCAGGTTGGCTAGCGAGAAGGGAGAAGGAACCGTGATCGCCGCACGGAGGTAAGAAAAATGTACCTACGCTACCTGAAGTGACCGGGTAGTCTGGGAAGAGAAAAGCGATTGGGGGAGAACTTGGGTGCAAAAGTGCGACGGCGAACCAACTAATCCACGACCTAGCCACGACCTAGGTCCTAGGAGCTATTAGGTACAGGGTCGGTACCTGGTCTTCATGCTACAGCTTACCAGCCTACCTACAGCCTACAGCCTATCTCCTACATGGGATGGAGAATGGGAATGGGGAATGGGGATACAGGCCGGTCAGGATACAGGGCCTTGGATACAGGGCCCTGCGAATAAAACGCGGTACTACCACACGAACTCGATCAGGTCTCATTTGCGCCAGTCCGTTTCTAGCCCAGCTAGAACATTTCAGCTTAGCCACTGGGTCCCGGTCTACACGCACATATACCGGTACATACTTCCTAGGCTGCTAGGTAGAACTTCCATCATCCCATATAGATGATCCATACTTAGGGCTCCGTCTTGACTATCAGACGATAGACGATTGACGATCTACTTTATATATATGTCGACTTCGACCAGCGAAATCTTGTTTCTGGGTTTGCTGATCGACAAGAAAAAAAAGGGCCATGCCAGTCTGGCCATGTGTTGCTTCGTAAGATCTGAGAGGATAAAAATGGGTACAGATTGACGACTAGCTCTAGACCTCCTGGGACCTCCACAGTAGCGATTGTGAAGTGCTACAGTATGGGGGGGAGGTGTGGTAAGCAGGACAGTAGCGAAATAAGCAAAAGACAGAAAAAAATTGATAGACGGCATGAGCATGAACAGCTGGACAGATGTACGCATATGCAAGCCGGACAAGCCAAACAAGCCAGCCAAGTGCTGCAAGAGGATGAGCAGGAAGAGGAGAAATCACAATAAGCAGCCATCGGCTTGAGTAAGAGACTTTGCTTTTTCTTATCCCTTTCGTAGGGAGAGATACAACACATTGCCTGATCTCGCAGATACACAGATACACAGATACATCCAAGTACCAGGAAAGATAGAGAAAACGGGTACACTGTATGGACCTCGGTGTGGCTGGTGTGTAGCAGCAAAGTACATGACATGCACAGATACAGATGCACCACCCCTTGAGCGTGTTCGATTGGAGGCGTGGGGAAAGAAGATGGTGGATGGTGGATGGCGAATGGTGGATGGTGATTGTTAAAAAGATTGGCAGTGGAAAACCAGCCCACTTTCGATTTTTTCTCTCTGTTTGGGACGGGATCTCGAGTTGGGGTTTAACCACGTTGGGACTTAATCCCCGTACAGAAGGTCCTCCAAATGCCTGTCCATGCTCGCCCATGCGGCTATGCATGATCTAGACCGCGACCCCTGTCCGAGACAAGCATCAGACGTCCCGTTTTTGGTAAGTTGGTGGGAAAGTCCAGCGCACCAGCGCATCCTCAATCATCTCATTTGACGAATGGCTCGAGGCTGACGATGCCCTCATGCGAACAGGCGAACTATTTTCTTCTGGGGACGCATGAATATTCTACAGTAGCGTATCTCCTTCGCTCCTTAGAGTATTTTATTTTATCTATTATCCACATCCCCGGTTCTTAAAAACGGAATAGTGATGTCACGACTGATAACTAGCGCATTCATGATTCATCTACCATGTCCAGTATGTACACTGGAAGGGATGTGCATATATCTCAGCTCATCTCCCCACCAGCCCATAAGTAGGGAAGTTGAATAAGTAGACATGTTATCCCGTTTTCCAGATTGCAAGACTGCAAATATCCGCGTATGGCTGGGCACAACAACTGTGAGATTTGACACGTACTCCTGCTGACACTCCTCTGATTGATTCCACGCAGAATTAATTGGCATGGTGGCCCAGTAGCTCGGTGTCCGGTCCCAAGTTCTAAGTGGGTTTGATATTAAATGTCCGGTCGAACCGCGAGATGCGGGCCATCCAATCGCAGTTATCTAGGACGGACCCCGAGAGCCCGGATCGGCGGAAACGGGATAATCTCGATACACGATGATCGCAGAGGGGTATCTTTTAATGATTACATACTAACTACAAGGACATGATCCATCTATTCATTATAAATGCCCTCATACTCATTAAGCATAATACTGTCCTGATTCCGGGGGTTTAACGTCGTCATCCTCGACGCCAAAGCTAAGATGCTCGACAACCCCATCCTCGTTATCGTGCTCGGCATGCCATTCAGGAGGCATAGGCACGACGCCCCACCGCATCTTGCTCCTGGCAAGCTTCCTAAACGGACTGATCTGTTGTTCGTCCCCCATATTACTGTCGCTGTCTTCGCTGCGACGGAGCAGAAGCCTGCTAGAAGAAGCCAGGGACAAGTGCGACGACTTGCGAGTGCTAGATGTCTCAAGCCTCTGCATCTCGATGCTACTTCCGTTCGGGTCATCGGTGAATCGTTCACCGGGCAGGAGAGTGCGTAATCGCTCTGGTGACCTAGGAGTCTGCGGGAGTTCTAATTTTGACGAGAATGGCGAACCGACTAGAAGTGAGTCCACTCGAGGTTTAACAGCGTGTGATAGTATGGATGCGTGGCATGCGGCGGAGATGGCGAGCGAGTTGCTCCCGATATTCACCATGTTTGGTGGGAGCCGTTTGAAGCTCAAGATGAAAGGAATTGTAATCAAGACGCATGAAACCACTAACATGGCTAAGAGAGACTTGCCCGAGTAGCCTACAGCGATGGCCGTGTTGGGCGGCAAGCTAGGGTCGACTAGATCTCCGGAAATGAAACCCACAGTACCATAATAGCCTGTCGTTGAGTAAGTTCATGATGTCCGTGGGTCGTGCGAGTGCAGTCAACGCTGGCGGAAATGTAGCTTACCTCCAAGAGATACGAAGAGGTAGATGGTATTCGATAGCAACCAGTGTAGAAAGATGCTGATTGCTATGAGAGGGATGCTGTACTTGTAAGGTAGCTGGAGCCGATATGTGGAATATTGGTCGCCCTATTCAGAAGCCTGTTAGTATGTTCGTCTCCGAGCGCTTGCTGAGGCTGCCTCGACTTGCCTTTGGATCTGTTACTCGTAGCCCTTGGTAGCCTTCACTGAAGAGTGACCACTCTCGGGCCATCTGCAGGCGGGTAAACATGTTGTTGTAAGCAAGATAGCAGATAGAAAGTAGGATCTGTGGGCTATTGGCCAGCAATACACCCTCGGCGAATGTGAACGTCATATCGAGGAATGCGTTTTGATCGCTCTCGAAAAATGAGCCAAAACTGTAGGTCGTGTCAGGAGGAGAACTCAGTTGACACATATTCTAGGGAGATACTCACATATCATTTGCGGAGACCTGATCGTAGAAGTACGCGCAGACGCTGATGCCAATTCCGAAGAGCAAGTAGCTCGTAAGCCATACAGACCAGGGAATCACGGCAGCTCGGCGCCGACGCAGTGGCTGCCATTGTCTTGGTCCTGGTACCAGAAAAGCCTTACGTACTCTCATGGCCCTCCGGATTTCAGTCTGTCCGATTGTGCACATTCCCGCGGTTATGCGGTCGGGCTTTTCGATAAATGATTCCATCGCGTCGCCGAGAGTGACTAAGGGGGCCTGGTTGCGGCGGCTGAGAACCACGGTAATCAAGATAGCTGTCACAGTCTTGAAGATGACACACAGGGTGACTGCCAACAGGAGCGTTGGTGAAAGAGCAATATGACAGACTCTCTCGAGGGGCTCGGCAAGGCAGTATTGCACCGACATGTTGTATGTCATTGGTTGCAGACCGGAGGTAAACAGGCTACCTGAAAAATATGTTGCATCAGGGGACCCATCTAGCAGATGGTAGACGGACGTGTCAGTTCCGTTGACCATAACCTCCCAATGACTGTTAAAGAAAGGAAACTCCCAGTCCTGGGTAAGCAGTAAGAGGTCTTCCCCGTCGTCATTGTAAGACACTCCAAGGGCTGAGGCGCAAGTGTTCTCGCACAGGGTCGGCCTATCGAAAAGACGCTGGGCGTACATCTGGCATTGCGCGGAGAAGAACAAGTGGTTGGGTTGATCTGGAGGAACATAGCGAGCCCAGTACTCTGTCTGGTTATCTAGGAGATGCCACATGTCGTTTCGTATCCAGCCGCCTGGTTTGTCGATGACCATGACTAAATTTCGGTGCTCTTTCAGGCCGTTACAATTAACATACTCTTGCTTGCATTCCTCTGCGTCTAGTTTCGTCCACCGACCGGCATCCGAGGCTGTGGCCGATATATTTTTTACCGCGCTGGAGTCCTTGTCTGCGTAATCTGTGAGGTTGACTGCGTCTCCATACGGGCTCTGGCCTGTGGGTTTATAGTAGAAGTATTCTGAATCCAGAATATCACCATACTGTGTAGTATTAAAAAAGGATGGAAACCCACTCTGGGCTAAACTTTGCCCGGGCGGATAGAAGGGTCCTCCATTTACGAACTCTTCGGTGGCAATGGTCAAATGAAAGTCTGACTCTCTGCCTATTGCGCCGTTAGTGAGTTTCCCAATAGGAAGACTTTCAGGTAATAGGGATGAATGTGTGTTCAGCTGAGTACTTACGATCAGTCTGGAATACTGTCGAGTTAAATAAGAGATGGATCGGGATTGAACTAATAAGCAGGCATAGCCAGCACGCAGTCTTGAACCTGGAGACCCTGAAAGCATTTCGAACAGAAGGTATTCCGATTCCCATCCAAGAACCCGCAAAATGAGCCGCATTCACTTCTTCTCTCGAGGGGGAGTTCAAGACTTGCATAAAGAAGTTGCTTGATGCCAGCCTATTATCGAGTTAGTTCGACCAGCCGAAAGAGGTACTTTTCGAGTTGAGGAACGGGAATGCGAACGAGCCTAGACGGATAGGTCTTGATAACATCCGACTCGTGTGTGAACAGTTTCTCCGACTTACTTGACACAGCGTTAGTATAAACGCGTAATAGGCTAAGAATGATACTCACCACCAGCGTTGAGACGACGTTGATAATTAAATGGAGCACCATGTTGACCTGAGACACGTTACCTCCATCGCAATCGCCATCATAGAAAAACAAGGCCTGTTCAATGCCGCCGACCTTGGAAGTTGCAGATATCAGACACCCAACCAAAGTAACCGACATAGAGGCGAGAACTATGCAGTTAACCTTAGCGGCCTGCTTCCAGCCGCTGGATCCATCTCTACTACCCCATAAGTAAAGAGCGTCCATCACGGACGGGCTCCGGAGTTTGCAATTCTCTCACACTCATCAAGTTGCCGCAGTGATGGCTATAGCGTCTGTAAACGTCGGCATGCTTATCAACAGGGGAAGTTGAAATCGCGACGTGCTTCGAAGGGAAAATGAGCGGCTTTGAAGGAGCGCGTCTCGTATCCGCCATCGTCATAGGGCTGTATTGTACCTCTAAATAACCCCCAAATAAGCCCCTGTTGCCTTGCAGCTTTCGTCACATCACCGCTCATCCTTGCCCGAATAGATGCCGCTGAAGGATTCCCGGTCCCACTGTAATATGCAGTTGGCCAGCGAGGTTGCATCGGGGACCGTCGGGTTAAGACTCAACATTGACGGTTCGAGACCTGCATGAAATATCATTTGTCTAAGACTCTTCAACCTCATCTCGGGCAAGAAGAGAAAGTGCACTTTTGCTACCAACTGCAGCATTTGAGTACGTCATACTGCAACACACTGAAACTCTGGGCTGGGAAAATGGCTTTTTCAGCTACGGAACTTGCCACGATCACAGATCTGCCTCGGGAATACCTCAACGGATGTGGCGCATGCAATGGCGTTCGTTGAGCCACGAAGATCTGATCTTGGCTGCTTGGTATGGAATTGAATCTTTCATAGGAAAGCAAAATTTGTTACTTTAGGCATATCGTCTGGAGATGCGCATGATGGTACAGGTGCTGGTGTCTAACCTTCAGCCGGCTGTAGCACCCTTGGCACCCCGAGACGATATAAAAGGGGCTATTGCCACGGATTTAATCGGCGACTGCATAGGTGCCAAAGCACTTCAGCTCAGGAGGCGGAGTGGGGGCCGTTTCTCATCAAGACCAAACAAGGCTTCAAGAAACGAGTTATAAATACCACCGCGCGTCCATTTGAAACCTGTGGCTTTCTAGGTCTCGCCCCTAAAAAAAAAAAAGACTACCGTTGGAATTTTAGCAACATCGACTGTTCCGGGTCATGATTTCGTATCATCACGAATCGATGCTTCTTCCACCTTTGACTCAGAAGTCTTCTCGCTTAAATCGGTCGTCCTCCGCGACACGTGGAGTTTGAGATGCTTAGGATTGCTGTAATCGACACCGCCCAAAGCCTCCTCGGGGCTAGTTGTCGTAGGGATGGACTTGGTGCAGTTGGACCACGTTCCCCATCCTGACCCCTCCTGCGCAAGACGTTGAAGTTGAAGCATCTCGTTGGCATCCCACTCGATCAAAGCATAGTCTTTCCGTTCTCGGCGATGCTGCAAGCAGACAAGCAGAGGCTCCAGGATAAAGGATATGAGGATGATTAAGAGGCCCCCGACGTAAGTCAGAAGTATGCCCAAAAGGCTGAAGGATGTATATTGCGTGCTGTTGATTATCTGGAAGCAGCGTTAGTAAGATCTTGCCATACAAACAAAAAGCGCAGGAGCTCATGAAAACGTGAGGGTGAGGCATGAGAGAGGAGTATTCGTACCTGGTTGTTACAAATGTCCTTCTGCGCAGGTTCTGTAATATTTACGAGATAGGGAGCGAATTCCGGATCGACTGTTCCGTAGGCGATATCGACGAAGGAAGTCTGTAACGAGGCGAGAGTGATTTTGAACCAAAACAGTATATCACTATAAGCGCAAATATTAGCCAACAGCCAGTGTCACATCAAGCCTCATGTTGCAGAGAAGTTACACGGGGATATCGTGACATCAGAAAACTCAACAGAGAAAGCAGGAAATGCTAGAAGCTACTCACAGCTGCCACTGATTATCAGGCAGAACACCTTGAAACGATCCTTGAAACGACCCCTGAAGGCGCCGTCGCGACTCCAAGACCTGAGGCCCAAGGACGGACATGGCCTCGTACGGAGTGATCGGATAAGACATGTACGTAAAGGCCAGCCACAGAAACCGCGTTGCGAGGCGGTTATCGGCATATTTCACCCAGAGCGGATCCCACGACTCGGCGTCGTTGAGCGACTCGGAGATGCCGAACAGCAGCGCGGAATATTCGAAGGCGTCGTCCAGACTCGCCAGAGGCCCGCAATCGGAGCTGTTGCAGAACTGGAACCGCTCGGCGCAGCCCATGGGAGATGCTGCCTCCTGGGGCATGAACGCCTGCGTCCTGGAATCCGAGAACAAATAGCCTATTTCGGGGCCCGTCTTGTTCATTCGATACCAGGGGTCGTCGATGGGGTCAAGTGAAAGAATGCCATTTCCAGAGAGGAAGTTGATGATTACGTCTGCGTCGGGCAGAGCGAGGTCTGTGCTAGCGTTCCAGTTGCTCCCACCGGGGTAGAATTTATTACGATACGTCGCTGATATTAATGAGCTAAAGTAAGGTCAGTTAGATGTTCTCTCCGTGTTATATGTACCCGGAGGTACGACAAGCAATAAGATCATCATATTATGGAGTGATGAGAGCGGATTAAAGGCGGACGTACTCCAAGTTGTACTGAGTTGAACCATGTTGAACGTCCTCGATATACTGCGATGCCAAGTCCTTGACCTCTATCGTGTAGTCGACCCTCGTACTGTTACCCGAACTGGTTGGAGCACGACTTCCGTAGTGATACCTCGTATAGTTCAACGTCGGAGTAGTACGAGTACTGGTATGACCTTCAGTAACTAACGGGGCACAATGGAGGGTATTCCTAATGCGAATGACTTCGTCTGGATGTGCATTTATCCCCAAGTGGTTGTCACTGTTTATATACCCGGTATCCAGTAATAGATTGGTATCGTCGCTACGGCAGATTCCATTTTTGAAAGGACAGGGAGCCGAATCATCAACGGTAATATCGAGGTCCTTGGTGACGAAGAGCGTACAGTCGAGTACACCAGACACCGAACCGTTGGAAGACGAGTAGCATTGTTGAGCGTAGTTGGCGGCATTTGTGAACTTGGTCGTCTGCCACGTTCCCTTCGTAGGACCGCTACCGGCGAGAAACCCACAATTGCTCCCGTCAATAAGCACCTGATTGCCGACCGTGGTGGATATGCGAGATGAAAAACCACCAGCGAGAGTGAAGCTAACGACGCAGGCGAGTGAAAAGATCATGAGAGGGATCGTGCGGACGAGGATTTTCTTGGCAGGGGTCGAATCGCGCCATGCCCAGTACAACCCAAAGACAGACCACATACCGCTACCAGCGGACTCGGAATTGCGAAGGATAGCTTGACGCTGGTGATATAGAGCATCCCGTGGTTTCTGGGTAGAGTAAACGCGATGAAAAACCAGACAGGCAATGCGCCAAAAGCGCGACGCAATAAGACCGACGAAGAAGGCCGTAAACGCGATGACCAGATCACCATCGCTGTTATTTAAGGTGATGGTCGTCCCTAGAACACGCCCGCGAAACCAATTGGTCCAGATCCCAACACGAACGCCATATTGAGAGGACGCGGTAGCTGAGGTGGATGAGAAGTAATCCATGATCAAGCGAGCGATTAAAAGCGAATGGTTCTAGAAGATCGCCGTGTCGACAAGGGACACGACTCCGAAGGCCGGGTAGTATATATAGGCGTAGGCATTGTATGGTGCGATCGAGCGACGCTGGGGCATTCTCTCAGTAGATTATTTGGAAGCCATGGTGATTTTGAAAATAGCATCCATCTATAGCACTACATAAGGTCCTTGCTAATGCATTACCACCATACAATACGACCCAACAGCAGCTGAGAGAGCCACATCCCTTGCAAGCCTTACCATCTTGGCATCAGTTGCACAACAGGACCCGGGTCAGCTAAGAGTAACCCCCGTAGATCACCCAACAGTGGGTAGAAAAGGCCCACAGCGCCCACCTTAAAACGCAAAGGTTTGATTGGGTACAGCATCAGCTAATATTTCCACAGGATCCTAATCGATAAAAAATTAAACTTAGTTAATTAATTTATTATTTTTTTTAAATAATTAATTAAAAATTAATTTTTAATTAATTAATAAT
>JAOXNQ010007611.1:0-11518 GCA_028571165.1 Hypoxylon perforatum
ATCGCGGGCTACGACTGACAGACCGGTCTTCCAAGAGGAAAGCCTTCCGGTGCCCATTGAGCAGAACTTCGATCTCATGCGATCCGGGCTTTTTATCGGATCCTTTTTCCGATCTTCCTCTTGGGGATGCGGATAGGGGATAGGGGATGGTGCTTTTCATCGGATTCTTCTTTCCGATCTTCCTCTTGGGGACGTGGATGGTGCTTTGGGTGGGGAGTCGGGGTACCTGGTGCTTCATCTTCTGCCACTTAGCCTCATTCTTGATCTTATCGAAGGCATTGCCGGCTAATGGGTTGGGCAAGATGTCGTAAGCGACCGTCGTATCACCTTCACAGAGGGGCTTGCTCTCCGCCAGCTTCGGGACGTCCTCGCACGCCATCGTCGATGAATCTTGAATCTCGACTCTGAAAACTGCAGAGGTGTCTGTCGATTTCAGATAAACCTCGTTCGTTTCACTTAAAGGCGCTGCGGATTCGGAATTGCTGCGTGAGGACCTCGTCGTTTTTCAATCGAGCTGCACTAGGAAGCGGCGGGTGCACTCAGGCCATCGGCACGCGGAGTGCGAATCTCGAGCCTCGAAGTGGTCCACAAGGACGTATCAAGACACATGGGAAGGGTCTTCGACGTACGCACGGTGCCCTTAGCCACAGCGGCACCAGGCGTGGTGCGGCTAGGTGTCTTAGAGATTGGCTTGCCGGGCAGCTTAGTACGCTTCGATGCGGGCGTGGGTGTTGCTGCTGGACGTCGCTATCGTCGTCGCTACCGCCGAAGCCGTCGTCCTCCGAATGTACGTCCTTAGCGTCATAGTCGAAAGACCCGACGAATGCTCTTTAGGAAAAGACGAGTGCTTCTTGGGAATAGGCGTGCGCTCTTTGAGAAGAGGAGGCAGGCACCAATATTTCTCAAAAAGGGACGCGTGCTTGGGGAGGAAAGGATAAATCCGACTCCGAGTCGTCGTCCTCATCCAGGACAGCTATCTTCTTCTTAGCTATCCCCCCCCCGGCTGGCGCGCTTGCGTTTCGTGCCGCCGGTCGAGTTCGCCTTGGAAGCTTTGCCACGCGAGGACGTCGTCCGGGGATTTGAAGGTCGCCAGAGCCTGATCGGTAACGATCTTCCAGATCATGGTCTGGAGATCGGAGGAAACTTGGGGCGTAGCGGTCGCTGCCATTGGCTGCTACGACTCGTAGGCTCTTGCGCCAGAGCTAACCGGGGTTCCAAGGCCATGAGAAGGAGCCGATGCGACGCGGACTCGGAGCGATGAAGTCTGGCCCCGGGTTAAGGAGGCTAGAGGCCAGGGCTGTTCTGGTGGCTCTGCGCGGAGCCATAGGTAGTGCTTGTCGACGCCCATCACGGTTGTGATGTGCTCCTCGTATTCCTTGCCAATGGCGAGGTCGGCGTACGGGCGGCAGCCCTCCTTCACGTCGACTTCCTTGAAGGTGTACTTCGCGACGCCGAGGCCGTCGACTTCGAAGAACTCGGAAAGCCGGCCGCTAGATGCAGCGGAAGGTCCTCCCAGAAGCGCAGATGGAGTGTGAGTTGAGAGAAAGTTGAGGGAAGTGTGGGAGGGGAAGTCTGGTTTGACCCATTGTGTCGTGCTGCTCGGGGCAATGGGGACACTGGAAGCGCTTCGGCAGGTTCTGATACTTCTCTACCTGGCCAAAGCCGGCAGAAATGGAAAGGGGAAAGGCGCGGAGTTCTACTCAGCACAGCCTACCCTTCCCTTTCGATCGTCGTGGCACTTGAAGCCATAGGCACGCCCCTGGTGACAGTCGAGGCAGCCGGCGAAGCCGAGTCCGTGCTGTATGTGCTCCTCGAGTGTTTCTTGAGAAGACTCGAATGCTGCTTGAGAAGACTCGACTTCCAGAGAGATCGGGTAGCTGTGTGTGTTGACAAGCGAAGCCCGGCCTAGCTGCTGCTTGTGTAGCAGTAGTCTTCACCCCTTTGGTGCTAGAGCGTTTGCTGCCCGCTGGCTAGAACCCGCCTCTAGTCCCGGTAGGTAGTCCGAATAGGGGATGGGCCGACCCACTAATTTCGGGCCATACCCTTCCTGGCGCCCCGGTCCACTCGGTCCGGCCCGCTGGGTGGAGGGGGGAGGGTGGGTCATAGCCGCCGACTTTGAGATTGTGCCATGCTGGATTGCTTTGGCCTTCTTGATTCCCGCATTGTGAGCAGGAAGAGGCAGAGGGGTGACTTGGCCGCGCAGTGGGAAGGTGGACATGGCGTGTTTGCCCCTGACTCCATCGGCGCCGCAGTTAGGCACAGGGATGTTCCTCTGGCCGTCCGTGCCAGTGCCCAGGCCCAGGTCTAGAACAATGCCTGTGCGAATGTCAAAGAAGTTGCTGTGAGCCCCGAGGTCGCAAATGGCGTTGGTCATGAGGATTTGGACGCCGGCCTGGCATGAGGATACCGGATAGTGGCTGTGGGTGGTGAGAGGCACATTGTTCTACTCGAGTTAGCCCATGTGTCTTAGGCATCTGTGATGGCCGGTGAAAGGGTGTGTTGCCATACCTTGTCAGGGTCCTGCAGAACGACTGGGACATTGTCGATGTGTGTGTAAGCACTTGCCAAGATGGCTCCGAGAAAAGGGGGCTGGTCGAGGGCGATAGCAGACCGATCGAGGGGTTTGCTAGAGCAGTTTAACGTCTTGCTCAGGACGGGCAGACTACGAACTACGATATTCATGCACGATAAGATAGAATGTCAGAAAAGAATGAAATTGTATTGAAAACACCGTGCTATAAAAAGAGACAAGTACCGCCAGCCAGAAACTCTGTCCTCATGCTGTGTGCTAAAGATGTGCCGGCTCGTGTAGCCCTCCTGAAGCTTGACGTCAACCATCTGGTCGGGATCCACCATGTTGTCGAGGTCGCAGTCGGCGCGGCGATACGGATGGTGTCAGATGATTTTCCCTGGCTGGGGTCAAGTAACCTGCCAACTTACGGGCAAGATCTTGGTCGTTTCTGATGCCGCGACAGGACCAAGTGAAGCAGCTGAATTCGGACCCGCCCACATCTGTTGTATTCCTGCCAAAAACTCCTGTAATGTCACAGAAGCAGGTCTTCGTGTGAAAGAAGTTCCTAGCTTAGGTGATTGGGGTGCTAGGTGTTCTTTCCTGAGGCTGACGTAGTCCTTGGAGTAGGGAAGGTCCCCGAGGCGTCGGCGACACCTTGGGGACCCGCAGGAACTAAACCAGCATACCAGTTCGGTCTGACGACGGACAGCGGGTCTGCGTGGCAGACGGAGCACACGAGCTTCTCCGGTCAAGGGACGTCTTAGCTGAGCAGCGCAGTGCGACGCGCTTCTTGACCGCGGCGAACATGCGCTGAATCTTCTTTCTGCCCTTCATTTCTTCCGCGTCATACATCGCGCATATGCTGCTGGTCGGGGAAGGAGTGCGCGCAGGCGACTCGAGACCCTCCTCCCGATGTTGTAGTAGTCGAAGAGGTCTCGGAAGTGGACGCCGACGAAACTGAGAACCAAGTTCTCTTGGCAGAGACGATCCCAGACCCAGCTCGAGTAATGCTGTGAAAGCAATTTACAATAGCTGCGACGCGATTGTAGGTTTCAGGCATATCCTCGGAATGCTGATGTTCGACGAAGACGCAGTGATCAGCAACAGCCACAAGCGAGCTCCACTGCTGGATTGCTTTGGCCTTCCTCAAGAAAGAGGCCGTTGTTGACTGGTCCTGCGACCGCGGACTCACGATCAGGAGATTGGAATTTGTCGTGAGTCGACATGGCTTGATGGTAGAGAGCGGAAACGAGAAGCGATGGTAGAGAGCGGAAACGAAAAGCAATGGTAGGGAACGGAAACGAGAAGCGATGACAGGGAGCGGAAAAGAGAAGTGATGGCGGGGAGCGATGGCAGGGAGCGGAAACGGGGTGTAGCCTTGGTGTCGTGAAGGCCGAGCTGATTTATGACCTTCATAACGTCGCGTAGGGACGGCCCCGTTCTCATCCGCTCGAGCTTATCCTTGGCGGGCATGGGAAGATCGACATCAGTCATGGTACCGTAATAGATACGTCCACATGGGTGGACAAGGGGCGGGAGAGATGGGCGTAGTTTAAAGTCCTCCATATTCACCATTTTGTCGTGACGTGGGAGAAATCATGACCATTTTCAGACAGTCATAGACCTCCGAATCGCACTGGTGGTGATTGAGGATAACGGCCCCCACCAGTCACCCCATCTTGAGAAGCCCTCTATGAGGCACTCAATGTTGGGACTCGTCTCGATCGAGACTCGTCGCAACGAATACTTATTGCGTCCCTGCCTGTCGTAAGGTATCCGTCCGCATCATAGTCCGGACCGCAATTCGGACACAGGATAGGCTTGATTAAACCTAGCTTGTCAGGCTTGATCAAGCCCGCCTAGTGCGGGATGAGAAGGTACCAGCGACGACGCATGAGTCGGCGAAACGCCTCGTGGAGCTACGATTTTGTTAGTTTATCAACAACTTACTTGATGGGTATGAAGAATGCTTACGCTGAGCAACACGTCTCTTAACGCCAGCAGTTACGGCGGCAGCATGGGCCGCCAAGGGACAAGCCCATTCGGGCGTATCCGTTGCCATGTGGGCTCACTAGGTAAGTTAGCCTTGCTCTAGTAAATATGATTGATGATAGTTGTAACTTACTTGATTTTGCGTTGTACAAATCCCTGAGTTGGACGATTCCAGTAGTATTTCGGCTCGGGCTGCATGTTCACCATTTTGTCGTGGTGAGAGGAAGACGACAGCTTTGGTGTTGACAGCAGAGCGACCTGCGGAAATGCAACAGGTGTGATTTTGGCATTGTGCTGTTTCGCAGGTCGCCCTGTTGTTGAAGCCGAAACTCAATAGCTAACAGGCTTGAGGTTGGCCGTAGTATCGAAGGCTTAGCGTTAGGATCTAAACCAGTGTTATGTTAGTTTCTATCTAGGTAATTGTATAGTGAAAGACATTCAGATTGTTTCGTGTGAGAAGTACTTACATGCTTTGGTCTTCGGAACCTCGGCCTGCGTCCGAAACTTAAAGACCAGAAGTCAAAAAGGTGTGGTAGCGTAGGGGATCCCGCCGAAACAGCCATCGAAGCAAGCCATATTCCACCTCTGTAGAATCCACAGAGGCGATCAAGGCATCGAGACATGCTCCTTGGTAAGCTAGTGAAGTGTTCATTAGACTTCGAGGGTGTTGGCTTTGATAGTAGTGGTGTGGATGGACGGGGAAGGAAGCGTGGATGGACGGGGAAGGAAGCGTGGATGGACGGGGAAGGAAGCGTGGATGGATGGGAATAGACGTGTAGATGGATGGGAAAGGAAGCGTAGATGGACGGGGGTAGCAGTGGTGTAGATGGAAGGGGATAGCAGTGGTGCAGATGGACGGGGAAGGAAGCGTAGATGTCTTTTAACTGCACTATTTGCTCCTACTGGTTGCATAGACCAGGCATATTCAGGGGCGAAAGGGTAGTTTGAGTTAAGAAGCGTCTACTTACGTTTTATGATGGAATCTATTGATTCTGGTAGTGGAACGTTGCGTGAGTGGATGCAAGGCATTGTGCCTTGCGAAGCGTTGCCCTCTTTGTAACAAATAACAAGAGAATGGAAAGGGGATAGGCGAGAAACCAACGTGATGATGTGTATGATGATTAAATGTAGACGGATAGTCTGTTGATGGTTGGAAAAGGTGATGGATGGTTGGTGGTTTGTGAAGTTTGGTGAAGCAGAGAAACGCGTGCAGTGAAAATTCAGAATTTTAGCCGAACAGGGGCGGTGTGAAAAAACCAAAACAAGATCACGAGGTCACGCGCCTTCTTAGGGCTTCTCCTAGGGCTTCTCTTTGAAGTAGAAAGAGGCAACAACCGAGTTACTGCCCGCGGTAGTCTCCATGGAGAATGAGGAGGGGAATCAGGAGGGGGACCAGGGGGCACTTACGTTGACGGGCAACGGCATGAGGCTAGTATACAGGCGCATATATACGAGTACAGCGTATGTACCATCCCTAAGTCTTAGAATTACAGGCGATTTTGACGCTGTGACCTCAATGTGATTAGATGCCCCTGAGTTCCATTACCCACTGACACTCCAGTAGAATTACTCAACCAAGAACTGTAAATAGTACGTACCGCCAAACCAGATACGCAGATACCCGTGAACTGCCCTTGAGGATGCACCACTTGCTGTATATTCGAGTTAGAGCAATTGTACTGGCTTAAGGATACCAATCCCCGATCCCCGCCAGTCCCTCCCTTTCTAGAACTTCTCTGCCACAGTACTTTCTTCTAGTAGAAATAGATATTACTACCACAATGCAAGCCTAGCGATGCTGAAGATGCGGAAGCAGTGATTCTGCTGCACGAAGCACTCGTAATTTAATTGCTGAGAGCTTTGGGTATGTACCTACCTAACTCTTGCCACAACCCCTTTCGGAACCCCTTTCGGAACTGGCAGCACCCGCCCTCTGTTCAGAGAGCGAGAGCCAGGCACAATAGCGAGACAATAGAAAGCTGCGCTTCTACCTATCAAAGACAAGCGCGACATCTACGTAGCCAAAGCGCCTTGGAGACATAGGTGCGTTTGTTCTTCTCCAGCTGATTATAACCCTTAACCTATTCTTGACACGGGAATTAGATCTAGAGAAAGCATTCCTTGCAACCAACTGTCGTTCATGCCGAATCCTAACTGATCAATCATGGAAGTATAGTTTTCGACACGCCCCCTTTAACTAGCGACCGTCCCTTGATAGCCACCGAAAGCCTTGCGATCGCCCTCCTCCTTTAGAATAATCGGCAGCTCGTCCTGCACGAAGCTTTCCCGCCAGCTCTTCTCCATGGGCTTCCATCCCAGCTCGCGTAACCGCACGGCACGACTGCGACTGTTCAGACCGATCACCGCGTCCGTAAAATCCGCGAATAGATCGTTGTAGTTCTCCGACGGGATCGTGCGTGGCGTAGGATCCTCGAGGAGGCCGGCCTTGTGCAGCTCTGCCCCAATAACCGACGCTATATCCTTCCAACTCGGCTCGTCGTCTCCGGTCGCTTCGATAAAATAATAGGGGTTGTCCAGAATATCGGGGCTGTCGGCTGGCGTTGACTCTAGATGGTGTAGCACTACCTGGTATGCCTTCGCAAGGTCGAGGACGTGGATGTTGCTCTCCACAGGGAGACCCTCGCCTATGTATCCAGCGTAGCCGTGCTTGAGGGCGTAACGCGTCAGCGTGGGGATCTGGATCGTTAGACGACCGTGGCTTGGATTGACACCGTAGATAGTTGGGGGAATCATAATGGCAATCTTGGCTTTCTCAGCCAATTGTTTCTGGGCTTTGATGATAGCGAGGTCGATCTGCCGGTGCGGAGCATTGTCTGGGACAGAATTCACTTCTGACAATACGTTGTCGTGGTACACCTTGTCTAACTTGTGGCTTCCCGCAGCGCCATCGTCTAATACAGAGGTTCCGGAGGTGTGGATGAAGATGGTGCTAAGACCCTTCTCGGCGCGCTGCTTGACCGCATCCAGAATAGCCAGCACGCTGGGAAGATGGTCTGCAGTGGCTGTGTGGATAATGACATCGTGGGTCAGCGCGTGCTTCGTGATGAGAGCCTTGTCGTTGAGGTCGCCGAGAACCGTGTCAGTGGCTCCTGTAGCCTTGATCTGGTTCGCGTGCTCTTGCCTCCTGACATATCCTGTTACCGAGTAGTTCTCCTTGGCTAACAGGTCGAGAACGTTCCAGCCAATGAAGCCGGGGCCGACAATGAAGACTTTCTTTCCCGAAGACATCTTGTTTGAAACTTGATACAAACACTAGATTATTGGAGTGCTTGGTTGTTTGTTTGGTCTCTATAGTGTCCAGTTCAGAGGTAGGTATCTTCTTATGTATCCCAAGGTCCACAGTCGGATGCTACTATAGGTTTGTAATCCTTCTGGTTACTCTTGTAGTTGAATTTAACATCGGGATCCTCAGTCTCTATGACGTTAATTGTGGTTCGGCGCACCATGCCCGACGTGGTAATTGAAACCTAAGATCTCACGATCTGATTGGCTGGAACCCCGAAAAGGGGGGATCTAGGCTATGGCCCGGTCCTTTGATTTATAATACAGCCCAGCTCCCAGAGTGGGCAGCTTCACGGCTACACAAGCTCGACATTGCAACTCCTGGAGACCATTAGGACCTTGTTAGAGATGGTATTACTGTCTATGCAATTGCAATTGTTGTGCTCTTAGGAAGTAATGCCTGTTTTCTTTCTCCGAGATGCGTCGCCAATGAAGTACAACAAAGCGGAATTAGTGCCAATTCTTGGGGCCCTCAACAGCTACGTTTAACCTAGGTACATATAGTCCTTGGTGCAGTACGTCGTCGTTCTCTCAATGCTTAGTTTGTGTAGTTAGTTCTAGTTGGTCGCTTTGATTGCGAGTTAGAATAAATGAAACATACGATGTCCGCTATCAATACTGCTATTGTGATGGCGTGCTTTTCACAAAGTTTTACGGTGATACAAGGATACAAGAAAAGAGAACGGCGGATCTTTATAGGTAACACTGCATTACTCTTAAGTATAGTATTATATATCTCCGTATTCGTTAACAACTATTGGCTTTGTCTTCCCAATGTGATGACTAAGCATACGAACAGTCCGACTGCGGAGTTACCTTGTATGGGTCATCAACCAATTGGGAGCCCCTGGGGAATGTATGGTCGGGTATAGATTCGCAATGACTTTCCCCCCTTAGCAGTCACTCGTGGTATACTTCAGATAATCCACCCTCCCATATGTCACTTGGTAGGCAGTGACACTTTGTAGGCAGAATTGTTATGTTTACGTCAGCTGAGATCACCACTTTGGGTGTTGATAGATAGGGGCCGAATTTGACGTATTTATGGAAGCTGAAAACCTACCTAGGTGAATAACGAAGGGTTCGGTGAGCCTAGAATTACAAAATACAATTACACTGTTCTAGTTGGTTTCTCGTCTGGCGGCGAGTCAACCACTCTACCGCCTCCGTCCTCTTCAAGGAAAATTCTCCAAGTACCTATGCGGTTGCACTTGGATGACTACATATACGTCGAATCAATAAATGTCGACTGCATGCATTAATACTACCCAACCGGTAGCTGAGCCGTGGTATGGTGGTACCTATGGGCACGACGGGCTACTCCGCGCAGTTGTGTAACACATGAGCCATCTAAGCAAATGCCGAAACAGACAACTAAATTTTTAAGACATGGAGGTAGCCTCAGGAAAGACTCAATTATATCTAAATTAAATGTCTCTAATTCTTGATTTTGTTACAAGTTCTACTCTCTTTCATAAGCGGCCTTTATATCCTCCTTGGATTTCCCTTGCGGCTAAGGGACAAGCGCGGCATAACAATGGCACCTCCCTTGATATCTAACAACAATCTTGAGGATAATCGAGGTCCCAGTCTTCGTACATTCTGCATTACTATGGCCGTACTCCAGTCTGCCGCGGTTCTACTTCGAGTTTGGTCTAGGGCCCTGGGAGAGAAATCTCACCAAAATACTATGCAGAGATTTTGGTGGGATGACTGGACTTGCATAATAGCTTGGGTAAGAATAACCTCACATCGGAAAAGAATACATGAATTCTGATAATTGCGTAGGCTATATTGACCGGCACTCTATCCGCCTTGGCGTATCTCGTCGAACTTGGCCTCGGCCGCTATCCAGAAACGATTCCTCCGGACAACGTTATAAAGATCTACAAGTCTGTCTTCGTTGCTCAAGTTGTGTATTTCCTAGGAATGGCTTTTGCGAGAAGCTCGGCACTGCTCTTTTACCAGCGCATTTTCGATCATGCTGGGTCGAGGGTGCGTTACGTTATCTGGATTGCTCAAATATTGAACATCGCTTGGGGGATCACATTCTCCGTAGAAACCTTCACTCATTGCCACCCGATCAAGAAATTTTGGACGCCATCTATGAAAGAGGGTCATTGTCTTGACCAGCGTGTTGTTTATCTTGGGAATTCGATCGTCTCTGTGACCATTGACCTGCTCATTCTAATAATACCAGCACCGCTACTATGGAGGCTGAAGCTCTCGACACTGCGCAAAATCCAGGTCACTTTTGTATTCGTTTTGGGCTATGGGTACGTATGGCCCAGACGAAACCAACTCAAGTTCAACTTGACCTAGACTGACCCCTCTCAAGTGTAATTGTTGGCTCGATTGGCCGGTTGATTGTGTTAAGCAGTATTACGAGTAATGAATTTCTTGCAGCCATTACATGTACGTTTCTGTCCTTATGACAAACCCACGCTTACCTTGATAGACACTGGTGTCCCTATATATCAATGGTTCGGTGTCGAGTCATCCATCGCATTGATCAGTACATCCTTACCATCTATTTGGTCTCTGCTCAAACGGGTGCGCCGCCATGCGCCAGTTCCGCCCCACTTACGTGCTGAGAGTTTGGGCAATCGAGTTCAAGGCTCTAGCACGGTTCTTCTTCAAAGCTTCCCGAATAGCGTCTCAAGCGGGGGTTCTGTCAACATATGCGTTGCTTCAGAAAACGAGTCTCGAGAAGGTGGTTTGGGACAAAGTGGTCATTTACGACAGCCTGTAGCTGCTGGGCAGATTCGTGTGACATGCGGCTTTAGAGTCACGTCAGATGAGTCAAGACATATAGATGCCTCATAGGGCAGCTACTGGTCACTGGCTGACGCGCGCTTTACGGGGGCGCGTCAGCCAGTGCTGGTACAGTTTGGGAGACTTCTTGGAATGCCATTAGGGAGTGTGGAGAATAGATACCAGCTAACAATTGGAAACAACGCACTAACATTAAGCTTAAAGCTGTTCGCGATGGAGCAACGTTAGAATACTAATATGATATATCATAAATTAATTGGGCGAACATTTCATCTTGTTGGATATCTCGACTAAGACATTGCCCTGATTATATAATTCAGGGGTCAAACCCCAGGGGGCCTAGTGCGGCGGCGAAGGGGCGAAACGGCGCTAATTTCCTCGTAATTTTTCCCCTGCTGTATTTTCTTGCCCCTTGGGCCCTTACATATATATATTTACTGCTCTTCCTTCCCTTCCCTTTTAATAAACGCAAATCTTTCCTCTTTCGTGGCCGTCTTGAATCAAAAGCGCCGTTCATTCGTTCATTCGTGTTTTGCTTGCTTGCATCCCGCACCGATCCTTCCGCTCGTTGAACTCCTCCGCCTCCGTCCCAGCAGCGTCGCAACCCGTTTCCCGGCTCCGAGTCACACCTCTTGGCTACCAACCATCTTACTCCATCCGGCTTAGATCTACCGACCGACCTACATAATCTATAAACCTCCCTTACACACCACCCACCATGCTCGCCAACACCCTCACAGCCTCCGTGGCTACTGCCATCCTCCTCCTCCTCGCCGGCCCCGCCGCCGCCAAGACCGACCTCTCGGGCTGCGTGTCCTCCGAGACCGTCGCCTACGGCGGCGCCAGCCTGATCTGGTACGTGCCGGACTCGGGAGAGATCTGCGCGTTCCTGGACTGCGGCGGCGGCCGCGCTCCCCCCAAGACCACGGTCCCGGG
>JAOXNQ010007622.1:0-11518 GCA_028571165.1 Hypoxylon perforatum
GGGCCAGGTCCCGGTCGGCGGCGCGCGCGCAGGCAGCCTCAAGGTCGTTGCGCGCGCGCAGCCTTGGGTCCAGATACCCGAGAAGAAGCGTCATGGCGGCCGTCAGCGCGCCATAGTCCGTGTGGCGGCATGCCGAGGCTGCGTCGGTCAGGTGACGGAAGATGAGGTATGCGTGGAGCAGCTCGCGCGAGGCGTGTAGGCACATGGTTTTGCTGTAGTCCCAGCGCCGCTCCTTGGGGTCGCGCATCATGTACGGAAGGTGCAGAAGGATCAGCAGGTGGTTGTGGTTCATCTGCATCACTACGGCAGCGGAGAGAGGTTAGCAAGTATTTTCTTTTTTCGTCTACCTCCTAAGCAAAGTAGATATGGGAGGGTTTGGAATGTGCACTCTAGGGCCAAGATTCCTGGTTCATTTTTCTTATTTAAAATTTCTTTGCTTCTTAACAGAAGATGAGAAGAAAAGAGGGAAGGACTTGTGATGTTACATACTGACGTGGCCGTGCGCGCAATTGAGCTCCGCTGGGGTAGCCGTGGTTGAGTCTGGCAACGCGACGGGCTGCCACCACTCGGCGCCCATCGACTTCGCCGCGAGTTCCAGGTCGCAGTCGATAGCCTGGGTCGTGCCAAAAGCAGCGTCAGTAGCTGTTGTCTGCTGGTGCTTATTTCTCATCATGCCATTGCGTTTGATAATAGCTCCCGTGATTACAGTATGCAACTTTGCGAGCCGCTCCTCCGGCGTGTTGCGGGCCATGCGTTCAGGCTCCGCGAACGAGTTATCGTCACTGGCGGCGGATAGCCCCAGTAGCAGCGACAGGTAGCGGTCTGAGAATTGGAGATTATACCAGAGGAAGTCAGCTCGCGACCGCGTCGACGAGTCGGACCGCGGGTCGATAGATTTTAGCGGTTTGCTGTCCGGCCATTTGTCTACGCCCACTGCAGCAACAGGAGTCAGTGTCTAGTCTCGTATGTAAGATACATCTTTTGAAAGGTTAATTTATGACACGGGCATGGCAAATCCACGGCCATTTCTCGAATGTCATATGCGCTCCGGAAGCGCACACACATACACACCTCTGCACAAAAGAAAAAGAAGAAAAAGAAGGGGGGCACAAGACTACCTACTGAGTTGGGCTACTGCCAGTGTGCGGCGAAGAGCTAGCCAGGACTTTCGTAGGTTACCCGCGTTGGCACTAAAGGGGGACGTAAGAAAGTTTATTGTAAAATACGAGAAGATGCCGATGAGAGCAGCTATGGACAGCAAGTGCTTACTGGTACAGCATAATGAGATATAGGGTCTCGAGACCTTCAACAGACCCGACAAGATCGTCGTTGAAAGCAACAAGATCTGAGACTATACTCACAAATCGACTCATCTGGACAAGGAGTGGCTCCTTCGATACGAGGTTCTGGGGTATGTTCTTTGGCGACATCTTCTGTATGCAATTTGTTAATTGCATCAACCGCTTCGCGAGCAGAGCTGGGTGACTAGTGACGGGCGGAACCTCCGAGACGGATGCAGGGTCGGGCGGGCAATCGGCGCCTTTAAATAGCGTCGCGACGAAATATGCACCTGATCCCGTTGCCAGTATAGCATCGATGTCATGCTGGCATGGGAACGTACCATGCAGCGCTCTAGATGCTAGAGCATATTTGGCTGGGAGGGCGTATGCCACATCTGATGCTGGAGTTGGGACGAACGATGAGTGGTCATCCTCCCGTAGAGCGTCCAATATGTCCATTACAGGGGGGTGCTCGGCGGCGGACGGATGCAAGATATCGGATGACAAGTCCAGGTCTTCAGCCGAAGCGGAGGAGGTAATTGATCGATTACCTACCCGGCTTGAAGTATAAGGTTCAGGCGCGATCCGGTCAACGAGTCTTTCTAGCATGCCCTCAACTCGACTTAACCGCTGCGATAGTCCTCGGTCTGAAGTTGACGGTTGCTCGTTGGGAAATTCCTGACTGAGACATGTTGTGCCTCGTTGCTCACAACCTACACAGACGGCAGCTATAGCGGAAGAAAATTGACAGCGGGTTTTTCTCCTTCTGCCTTGTCGTCGCGATTATTATTTTAGTAAGGTACCTAGGTAGGTATACAACTGACAGCATGCGACATGCGCATCAGGGAACACTCACATTCCCAACAGCTATGTGTTCCTTTTCGTATCTTTCTCCTTTTCGCCTCCGACAGCTGGGGCATTTTCCTATTGGGGGCCGGGGGTGTTTGGAGGGTAGGTAAATTCTCACTACTGAGATATGCTTGTACTAGAGAACTTAGGTAATTGTTGCCTTGAGAACTCATCCCAGAGGTTTGGAAACTTTGTTGAGAGCAATACTACACTTGCAATCGATAAATTACATCGCATCTACATGTTGGTAGACAATTGGACTTGTCTGCTCATCTTCTTAGGTGAGGCTCCTTCCTAGACCTCGAGTTGATGCCAAGAAATTTCGGCCGTGATGACGGACGAACCAGACGAATTTGTCAGCGCAGTCGTGGGCTATGAATAATGGAACTGATTGACAGGGGCTTTAATTGGTTTAGTGGAGTCGACATTCAGACAAGCTGATCTAAAGAGAGACACTTAAAGATACACTACTGATCTGTTACGGCGTTAGGACGAAGATGATCGCAACCTGAGTTAAGAATTGTAGCAGTGAACTGTGAAATAAAGAGAAGTTAATTACCTAGGTACTTACAAGGTTAGGTGGTAGATAACCTACTGCATGAGGCACATGCAGCTTTAGATCTGTGGCGGTGCATGTGGCGCCCTACTTTTAGCTTACTTAAGTAATTAATGTAAATGAAGTGCCAGCTTTACGGTCAACACGGAAAGCAGCGTCAAAGAGTGATGCAAGCCATCTGTCAACAACAGGGCGAGAGCTTCGCTGCCAGCCACCTGTCTATTCCGTCATATTCCGTCTTGGCAACCATTTGGCCGTTCTTAAATACCTCATTGCCGTCGCCTGCCGGACTTACGTACAAACGGGCCAAAGCATTGTCTGTAGCCATCCGGTCCATATGCCACGAAGACTTCAAAGAGGGTGGTTGCAGTAACAGACGCGATTTCCATCTTTGATATCCTCCCAGCGTCGGTGACTAAGATAGCGAGAGTCCTTAAAGCCGTGCACTAACACGAGCCTGATTTGGTGGTTAGCTGTCTTTTCGCCCAGCTGCGGCCTAGCGCATCACAGAGGTATCTAACCGCTGCGTATGAAGGCATGGATGGAATAGATGGAAGTCTAACGGGTTGGAATGTGTTGGGAAATAACCTTTCAGCCCCTGGTATTAGCTACCTAGTCAGTACCTATCTAATTATCTAATACCAACCGGACATGACGATACAGTGTCTGCGGACATCAATATCGCTGCGCTGGGGGCTGCGAATTTTGGTATGACTCAATCCGTAAACACCGGTAAGGATCGTTACAGTTATAACCCTATAGGAAACTATCAATAGCCTTAATACCTAGGTTAGTAGGTATATGTAATGTCTGGGCTTCTCTGTCGTGGGCCGCTGATGAACGTGGCGGACCTGGTTCAGGTACGTTAGGTACCTAAGTTATCGTGACTCTACTTACCTCCTAATGATGTAGATCTATTGGCTTTGCCTTAGCCAGGTCCACAAAACCCGAGATCTCCAAGTTCGCAAGGCAGACTGAGTTGAGCTTCGTCCGCGATCAAAGGAATAGGAGCCATGGTAACGAATAACCTAAAACACAAACGTGACGACGGCGCGACGACGACCATAGGGGTACTCGGCATCCACAATATCCAACTGCAGAAAAAAAACCATTGTTCGGCTGGTCTAGTCGCTTCGCCGATTGGAGAATTCATAGCCTCTTTACATGTAGAATTGGAAACGTCTTAAGATCCACCCAAGACACAAAGGGGCAAGGCAGATGAAGAAACGGATGTTTAGGATGCAGTGTGATCCAGTATAATCTAGTTTGGCAGTTGAACCGACGACGGCTTTACTTTCCATGCTCGGCGATGCGATTCCCATCCCCGATGATGCGAGTCAATCCTACGAGATTCAGAGGTTCAGAGGTTCAGAGGTTGTTCCAGATCAGCATCGACAAACAAAGCATTACAACATTACCAAAATGGGTTTGGTTTTCAATGACACTGCCTCTATATCGATAGAACACTATCCCGGCTAAGAATAGATCCCGGGGTAGCCAAGACTTCGGGACCCTTACAAGATACATACAAAGCCCCTGCCCCTCCACCCCCTTTGGTACCTAGGTACATATGTACATAGGTACAACTATATACTGTCCATGCAAGCATCCAGCATTCAGGTACGGGTAGCAACTTATGTGACCTCAGTGCCTACATGATTGCCCAGTTAGGCTGGCTAGGCTGGGTAGGTCAAGCCATGGCTTAGATGGTTTAGATGAAGGTATGGTTGAAACAAGCATGCTACCTTCTACTCGGCGTCTCAACAGGGCCCCCGCTTTATCCCTTTCGGGTCCCTTTCAGTTTCGAGTAGACGTCCTATCCGAAATGCCAAAGAAGCCAATCGCATTTTCACATCGTTAGTATTCCCAATTGCAAAAAGGCATGAAAAATTATTGTCCAGACTAAGGCCATGGTTCATATCAAAACTATATTTCCCACGTAAGTTGGCGATAACCTAATCAGATTGCTATTTGGTATCAGACCGGAGTGACGCTCCATGTTAGCATCGGCAAGGATACGGTGAAGCGTTTATTCACCTAACCACAAATCGTGCGCTAAGGTACACCTTAGGTAGGTATGTACATTTGACACCTGCAGGTAGATACCACGAGCAAAAAGAACATTGAAAACACATATTCATTATGTACCTTGCATTATATACCTACATACCTAAGGTACCTAAGTCCCCAGGTACACTTGTCATGCACAGTATCTGCTGAGGTATATTGTCAGTTAAATTATCCAATACCTTAGGTAGATGTTCTTCTCCCTCGCTCATAAAGCACTACTATGTAAAAGTCACCTAATATGCCGATATACATTATGTATGTACCTAGCGACCCCTTGCTGCATTTGTATGCAGGTACGGTACCAAGATTGGTATGCGGGCAATCCAGTCACGGCCTGAGGTTCGGTACATCCCGACGGGGCTAGCTGCATGCCATAGGTACGTACATATGTACCTCTAGTCCGGTTTGTTGCCAATCCGGTTACAGATCCCTTCGACTTCGACAAGGTTTTACCCCCATCCAGCCTATTCAGCCTGCTAACCACCACCTTCGCCCGTCAAACAGCGCATAAGAGTTTCAAGCCGCTGTCAGGGTTTATCGTTTTGCAAATCGTCTCGACTTCCGACGCATGCTGTCAACTTGCCTAACCTAAGTGAGCATCTAAGTAGTTTATTGCTCCCTCCCGCTCACTCAGCTCGTTTATCGATTCGGCTAGATCCAGCAGGTAAGATGTAACCAAGGAACCCGTTTCGCCCTGTCAGCGTCGATTGCTATCAACGTCGATTAAGCCACCCTTAGGCTTAGGCGCATCGTGAGCCTCAGCTGCAACTTGGCAAGGTAAATTGTAACACACGACACCAACCTTGAACCCTTGTGAAAATTCGTATCTACAAGAACTAGATGTCTGGCTGTCATCCGATACGGGCACCTGAGTTCAGCACTAAATCGAAAGCCATTGAGCTTTCTAGACTTACCCGTCCAAACTTACCTACCTATACTTTACCATCCATCCGTCATCGTCTTCCCGATTCTGGGCATGTCCTGCTAGTACATCCGTTTCATGTCACTGCTTTATCTTTCTGCTGCTCTCTTACCACCTTAGAAGAAACCCTAAATGGCAGTGGACGTATCCGCTGGATTTATTCATCCCTCCATAACTCGCGAGGTAATCCGTTTGGAAATGTCCCCTGGTCGGGCCCTACGCCATACAGATACCCAGTGAAGATCACGAAGGAGCGGGCCACGATCTACAACACATTGATTTGGGGCAAACGGATAGCTTCCAAACCATCCGTATGGCGTAGGAACTGCCGTGCTATAGTATAAGCCCTACACAGCGACCCTACTCCTAAGGACAGATGCAATACTCGAAGCTTATACATAGAAGGGCCCCTCCCCCTCCCCCATCTCCATCCTCCATCCTTACCCACCGTCGTCCGTTCATACGGATACGTCTTACTACCTAGCTAAATCTCCGGCTCGAGCGCTGAACTTTGGGACGGATACTTCTCTCTACGTGCTCGTACATCCAGAGCTTCAAGGAATTAAGGTTGCCCCCAAGACCTCGCTATCGGTTTTTGGCTTTCGAGAGGGTTGATGAAGACGCGGGACTGGACCTGCTGATATTCACCAGCCTTTCTAACAAACTCTAAGTGACGGCGTCAGATAGACTGGACTATGTCAAGTGCACTTTAATCTTCTTTTCCAGAGCAAGCTCTATACGCAAACCGATCCCATTTTCTATATCTATTTAAGTCCTTCCATTCCCAACCGCTTCTTGCATCACACCATCACAACTATCTTATCCTGTTTTATATGATCACGGTCGTGGTAATAATCATCATACTGTTCTACTCATATAATTCACCTCATACATAATGGACGTCCAATCTTTACTTGCCAAACCCGATCCCTTTGCCGAAACCGATCCCAAATTTCCCCTCGCATTCAGTAATCCCGCTGCGTGGAGAAGAGAAAGAATGTGAGTACAACTCTTCATATTGTACAGTTTCCCAGACTTGATTTGTTGGGTTCTTGTTATCTACGAGTCCTTCAATCGCGTCTGCAAGCCCTTCAATCGCAGATTGATCGGCCCGAGCAAGTTTGGCCCAATACAATCAGTAGAGCTGTTCTTACTGGCACGATGATTTGCTAGTCATTATCTTCGCAAGCCAATAAATCAGTGACTTTCCAAAACTTTCTCATTGTTCCTAAAAATCGGCCTATCACCCATTCTATCCATCCCAACCAGCAATCCATTCCGTTGAATACAGCGCGCGTATTCCCCCTTTGGCCCCACAGGTGATTGTGTTGAGTTACCGGCCAATTCTCCGCCTTCTCCCATCACCTGTCATTAGCCCCATCTTGTTCAGAATTGTTTCTTATATAAATGCATGACAACTTTCTCAGCCTTAGCCAACCTGCTAATTCATCCTCCAGGGCCAAGGGTCTTCATCCGAGTCAACGAGATCAGCTCGCTCCCCCTGATTTCATCAAGGCACACAAGCGAACTTGCTCAGCACCCAGTTCCAGCGGCAACAATAACCCCTATCTTCCATCGTCTTATAACCAATCCATGCCAAGACACATCATGGACGGTAGCCGAAAGTATCCGAATGATATCATTGTTGATTTCAACAATGAGATCGCCCGTACTCACGAGCAAGCCTCCGAGGAGGAAGAAATCAAATGTATGTTCGTACCTGAATGTGACACTGGCTCTCAGCTTCGCAAAGCCATCTCCCATATCTTTGGGCGCAACAAAGCGTGCACACGGATGATCCCGAATGTTGTTTGGGTTCACTTTTGTCGAAAGCACTACCAACGCAGTCGTTATCGCAATGCACATGAATGGGCCCAAATACAGTGCAGTTTGGTTGGACAACAGATTGCTCGCGTCCAAGCTTGGAGTGACGAGAATCAGGCGGCTGGTCAGGGTCCCTACCTTCAGGCTTGGACCCTCACAGTCAGGAAGAGGGAGGCAAATCGTCTTCAGGAGAAATCCCAACGGCAGGGAGAAGGCAGCATAGACGGGGTCGAGGATGGCAAGGCGGACTCAGCCACTCTCAACGGCACCGCTGTTCCCAGATGGATACGCCTGCTGTGCGGTGGGGGTTATAGTTCGGCCCGGATGACGGAAATAGTCAATCAACTTACGGAACAAGTGAAGACAAACGCCCTGTCTCAAATGCCCGACATAGAGATCCTCCCCGACATCGTGGAATCTCCAGACGACACGTTCTCCAAGACGGCGAAGTCGAAGTCAAACGAAGACATTTCGCATAGGCGGTCAAAATCTACTCCCACTACTCGTCGCGTCACCCCGCCCAACACTGGTCTCAATGGTCACCGAAGCCCGTATCCCGAAAGCCAGTTTTTCTCCCATCATGATAGCCCACGGTCTCCTCCGCAGAATCAACAAGCACGCCATTACGACAGCCAGCAGGTCCCCTTCCAAAATAGTCAACCAACTCTCCATCGCGATAGCCAGTACCAGGTACCTTTCCGAGACAACCAGCCAGTTTCCTATCACAACGGCCAACAGGTTCATCATCGCGATAACCGACAACTCTCCCCCCGGAACATCCAGCGAATTCCGTTTCGCGACCGCCATCCTCCAAGCAGTCGCCATCCATACAGCCGCCATCCAGACAGCCGCCGTCCAAACAGCCATCATCCAAGCAACCAACCAACTCAGTATGGAGATAGTCAACCCGTACCTTACCAAAACAGCCAATCAATTCCCTTTCGTGACGGCCCAGTCCAGCACTGGCCCACGCAACAGCTGCCTCCAATTGATAGACTGCAACACCTACCTCAACCTGATTTCAGAGATGATAGACGTGCGTCCCACCAGCGGTCACTGTCAGCAGTAAACACCTACAACTCTGACTTCTCGTTTCGTTCCCCCGTGGCCACGGGCGGCTTTCGCACAGAATATCCAGTGCCTTACACCGAAGGACAGCCGGCAGGTATGGCAGCGGCAGGCTATGATGCGACTCATACCACCTATAGCAATCCATCTTATTCATCTGCTCAGCAAGGCTATACCCCACCTCCCCCTGCGGTAGCCCACCAGCAGATCCCAATGACGCATCCGTCAGAGCCTCTTGGGCATCCTCCCGGTCCGCAAGGCTATACTCCACCTCCTCCTGCGGTAGCCCACCAGCAGATTCCGATGACACATCCGTCGGAGTCGTAGCATCCTCTTGGACATGCTCCCGGTCCTTGAGAGTTTGAGTCATCACCAGTTCTTTGATTTTAATTTTCGTTTCGGTTGCGCGCACGTTCTTCCTAATAGAAGACACGAAATATAGATATAATATCGGGGGAGGAATTCATGGTTCACGATAGGGCGTCAGGAGTTTCATATCGACGGATACGATACCCGCTCGTACATAGACATAGACTACTATGGATCCTGCTGGACTTGCATTATCACGATGGATTTGTTTACTGGAGTTTACTGGAGATACAACCAGGCCACAAGTGTCGGCATTCGCGTTGCTTTGTCTTCTAGTACTTAGGTACTAATATATGATATAAATACAAGATAATCTCTGTTTGCTAAGCGTGACAACTTTTGATTGGTGCATTCAGAGAAAAATCGCTCAATTAGGAAATTCACTTCGGCGTAAGAGCCAGTGGGGGGACATTCTGGGGTGCCTAGCACGTCTAACAATACCCCTCCGTAAAGTCGGAAATTTACTTATCTCGCATTTTGTAAACATTATAATTCAATATAGAGCATAAATGCAACTACTAGAGTTTAGGTATTATCAGGTAGGTACTATTGGGTGTGTTACATAAGCTTGTGCATTCTTGGAATGCCTGCTATTAGTATCTTAATAACAACTGGTAAAGCTGATGCCTTAGTCATCTACTGTGCAGCCTGTCAAGCATCACTATGGGACCCACAAGCTACGGGTATTCCAGCCGACTCTAAGTTGTGGCGGGGATAGTTGAGAACTTTCCTCCTACAACATTAACATCACCCCCAATTCAAACAGTACCTAGATATCAAGCTATCAAGCTATCTATGGATGCAGCTCTGTTGTCCGGTTGCTTGCCTTCGAACTTATCAATTCGCAATGACATGCCACAACAGCTTTTGAGCAAACTTGGGACTCGGCCACCACACGTGTAACGCTCCCATTGATAAGGGTTCGCAATATGCCAAAGTCAGAACCTTGTATATTGTTTTATCTCCTGAGTCACGTAACGATTTCTTCAATCTAGTATACACTTAAGTGGTCGGCGGGAAATAACATATGTGGTGATGTATTGGCTATTAGTGGATGATGCCTAACCAGTTATGGTCTCTTTCTAGGCGAGTCTGAAAAGTGAATAGTACGAAAGGAAAACATCGTCTTGGTAGATGAGGCAAACTTTAAGCGTCTTCCCGCGGCTTATATGTCCCGTTTGCACCTACCTATAAAACCAGGCGTCATTGCTATCGGGTAACTGCAGGCATGATAGTGACAATATCCGCCCATTCACACACTCTTTGTAGGTATCTAAATAAACCTATAACTTCCTCTCATCTACTGCGTAGCAAAGTCAATTTTGAAACGGCTTACGTTGTAGCTGCAGGTAAAAACTCGACCACTCAACCTGTTGTCCACCTCTCCCGTTTCTTTCCCACTGCATCTTTACCAACACGACATATACAGCTAGAACAGCTTATACACAACTTGTCTCTTCAACACCTACATACCCACACGTCTACAAGGCGAATATCGCATCATTGATATCCGTATCAAGCCGGAGTGTCAATGGATTCAGCTACAAATCGCACAGTAGCGTTTGCCTTTGACATCGATGGTGTGCTTGGTAAGTGATATCACTAGTTTCCATTCTCCTTCCTAATTTGACAATCAAGACCCCAAATGTCTCACCCAGCGAGGCTATCACTAACCCCCCGCTCTAGTGAAGGGCCAGAAGCCAATCCCAGGGGCTCGCGAGACGATTCAGCTCCTGCAGACCCTCGACATCCCCTTCATCTTCCTCACCAACGGCGGGGGGCATACGGAGGCGCAACACGTGGCGAAGCTGGGCCAGCGGCTAGATCTCACCCTCCACCCGAGGCAGTTCGTGCAGTCGCACACGCCCTACCTGGACCTCGTGCCCGAATTCGGGCAGCAAACGGTGCTAGTGCTGGGTGGCCACGGCCAGCAGATTCGGGATTTGGCGCACGCGTATGGCTTCATGAAAGTCGTCACATCATCAGATGGTACGTATATGAACATGCTGTGTCGGCATCGCCCCCACCCCCCTTTTCTCGCCTAAGGAGTCTCGAGTTTATGACTCCTTTCCCAAAACCTTGAGATATATTACCGAGACTCTCGAGGTTCTTTTTCTTCAGCCTCTTCTTTGCTCCAAGAAAGTCATTATAAGTCTAGAGTCTAGAATACTTAGGGAATAATGCTGACATGACTCCTTTTTTCAGTCATGTCCGAGTGCCAACACATCCACCCGTTCCCCGAGATGACGGGCCCCCACCACGAGGAGCACGGGCGTCCCGACGCCATCCCCAACGGCAAGCTGGGGAGCACGCAGATCGCGGCGATCCTGGTGTGGACGTCGCCGCGCGACTGGTGCCTGGACCTGCAGGTGGTAACCGATTTACTCCTGTCGGACGGCGGCGTGATCGGCACGCGGGCGCCAACGAACGGCGACGAGGCCCTGCCCAACTGCGGCTTCCAGCGCGGCGGGCAGCCTCGCCTCTACTTCTGCAACCCGGACTTCGAGTGGAGCACGGAGCACGCGCACCCGCGGCTCGCACAGGGCGCGTTCTGCAAGGCGCTCGCGGGCCTCTGGCGCC
>JAOXNQ010007653.1:0-11391 GCA_028571165.1 Hypoxylon perforatum
GACCCACGCCTTCGGCCCGGTGCCCCTCGGGACGGCGCCGACCCTCGGCCACGGCGTGTGGATCGAACTCGCAACCCCCGATCCCGATGCGGCAATCGGGTTCTACGGCGCGCGTATTGGGGTTGCGACGGGTAGGGTGCTAGGTAGTTGCTGTTGTGCTGCTGGGGCGGGGCGGGCGAATAGCTGGGCTGCTGCGGGTACGGCGAGTGCGCGGGCGAGGGCGAGGCGTAGCTTGGTTGGTGTTGGGGGTATGGCGATTGCGACGACGGTTGCGCGTACTGGGGCTGTTGGGGGTAGCTTTGGTTGTGGTGTTGGGGTGGGTAGCTACCGCTGCCGCCGCCGCTGTTGCCGTAGTAGTCTGCTGCTGACATGGTGGTAGGTAGATAAATGAAGCTTATGTGCCGAGGCTCTAGGAATTTGCCAAGGATGAAAAGGTCGAGGCTAGGTTATGTTCAAGTACCTAAGGTATAGACAGATATTGGTTGTAGGTAGGTATCTTAGCTTTGTAGAAGGATGGTTGGTATGTTCTTAGGAGGTAGGAATATTTATATTGAAGAGAGATGACAAGAGCTAAATAAAAAAATCTTGTCGTAACAAAGGGAAATATGACAAACCTTAAATATCGGCCTCGGGGACGCTTGTCTCATACACTACACGGCGCAGGGGAATACTTCATCATATCATATCGTTTAGCGAAGTCACAGGCCCCCCAGTGCTTACGCAGAGTCCGTGGAGCTTGAAGCAATTGGTGTGGGGAGGCGCAGTCATATTGCCTCGCAGGTGATTGCTACTCTAGGTACATCATGTACCCGAACCATAAGAGAGGGACTCATGCGGCGAAAGACGGAACCAGAAAAGTGCGATCGGTCGGCTGCTGGTGTTTGGTTCGTTGGTGGGTGTGGATGGCAGTGCTTCAGATGGCTTGCAGTTAGCAAAGCAGGGGAAGCCTTGGCAAAGGGAGACCGGTCATATGCTGAAAAGCCTCATAGGGCAAACAGCCAGATCAGCTGTGGCGGGGAACTAGGCGAACTGGCAGAATGGCTGCGCCTCATTAGATAATCTCTCCCACCCTTTCGTACCCCTTGTTGAGGCTCTCTCCCATCGGGGCTACCGGCTTATAGCGGAAGACCGGATTACATGTAATGGCGATCTATTGACACGAACATGTGGGGAAATTCAGCAATATGAATGCAGTCATTCTCTATGACATATCTATGGATTATATAGCAGCCTAGCTATATATCATAGCACAGATGCGTATATTTTATAAAACGGTACTCGGCATTAGAATCCTATACATGTCAGCGTGTGTCATACAAGCATCATCCTAGACATCATCGTACCATGACTGCGGATTGACCATAGCAGACATGACTAGTTACGTATGTCATAGCCCATACGCGCGGTATACTACTAGAATGCTACTAGAGGCAATACTAAGAAAACTCGCACGGCAACTCAGTCACGGGAGACGGCTATCTCGGCAAATACATTCGATTGCTTAGAAGCCAAACCCGCTATGGATTCGATAAAACAGCTATAGCCTTCCAAATATACATCTCGATAGAGATCCGCCCCTTTCGTCATGCTTCATGAATCTTCCAGAAATGCAACCAATTACTCCTCAAGGCCCAATTGTGATTTCATAAAAAGCCCATGTGGACCATGCATCGTAACCGTAAATGCGAAGTCGAACAGAAATTAGACCGCCCATAATAATATAGACACGGAGAAATGTATATACGCAACAGGTGATGAAAGAAGGCAAACTGTGCCGTCCGGCGTAGCAAATTTATCAAGATATTCATGCTAAGCCCCGACAACAGAACCGTTTGGTCTTCGGCTCTGAGGAAGATGAATCTCCGCCTCCGAATCTGAGCTGTCATCTGCAGCAACCCGATCAAGCATCCGCTCAATGTCGTCGCCTCGTAGTGCAGTTCTCGGCCGGGATGGCCCGCTCAGCCCTGCGGGAATAGAGAGGGATGGCCGCGGAGCCGTTCCGTTGGTGCGGCGGCGGGGCGTACCTCTGCCGTGCGGAGACCCGTGCGGGTCATCAATATCCATCCCGCCATAATTACCTGGTGACTTTTCAAACCCTACTCGCTTGCCGTGAGGCGCATGTGCCTGTGGCCGTGCCGTTGGCAAACTTTTCCGTCCGTTGCTGCCAGTATCGTTCCCAGCCCCAGCCCCTAACCGCGAAGTTGGAAGGGCAGTTCGCCCAGAACCACGTGGCTGCGGTGGCGGTTGCAATGGTTGCTGCACCGGCTGTGACGATGGGAGAGATGACGGAAACGCATGTTTGACGTTGGCCGAGTTCCCGGGGCTGCTCATAAACATTAGCGTCTCCAGTGCCTCCTGCTCCCGCACATTCTGATGAGGAGAAAAAAGGATTGGGTCAACATTCGGAGTTCTGGTCAGCCCTTGACTCGGCGTGGTTTGCAGTGGACTCGGTTGAGCTGGGGTATGAGGAGAGGCGTGGTGTGGTTGCGATAGGTAGGCCGGTCCGAATCGTGCGTTGGAACTGCGCCGAGGATTGGCTTGGCCAGGCTGTCGTGGCTGTATAGGAGCAGGAGGGGCGAGGGCCGGTACTTGGGAGACAGGTGATGTTGAAGTTGACGAGGGTTTCATGTTGCCTTCCCTCCAGATTGATTCGTATGTACGACCATAAGGTGGATATTGCACTGTAGGGCTTGTAGCGTTGCTTGAGGCTCTATGACGTGCAGGGGCGACTGCGACTCGGGGACTTGCAGACGCGCCATGTCTGCCATGCAATGTAGAGGTGCTCGAGGTCGGCGAGGCGGCTTGCGACGCGAGCGATTCCACCTCATCAATAGAGTGACCTTGCCAGCCATTGTTCACTTTTACCATAGCGTAAGACAATTTCGTTCTCAGTTCAGCCGACAACTATTATCCTATTAGCAAACAAGCGGTGACGCGTCATAAGTGCTGACGGATTACCTCTCCAATGCGGCTGCTAGTAGTAGATGCCACGCTCACAGTGCTTGTATTTCTAGAATGGCCGACACGGACAGGAGACACGCTCGAACTATTTCTCGTGTGCTTGACCACACCGTCAGCCATTCTTTTCCTGGATTGACCACCATTTACTGGGGTCCCATCCGTTTCGTCCATCTTCCGCCGAGCTGCGGCAAGTTGAGATAGCTGTAGGAGCTGGGATTCTTGACTCGATCCGTGACCATTCCCTGTTCCGTTACTGCCCTCGTTATCGCTTTCAGTTGGGGTGAAGACGCGGTCGGTATCGTTAGAAGCAGTCGTGTCTTGAGAGTCGTTGCTAGAGTAATTGAGCGGCTGGTTCTGGCTGCTAGGAATATTTAGAAGTTGTGAATGACCCTGCTCTGTTGTGACGGTCGAAGCATCGGTGGACTGTGACATGGTTCCAATTTGACTGGGCCAGATAGTTAGAAACAATAGAGCTCAGGCGCGGGGCCGTCGCGTCGACTTGAATATAGATCAGCTATAAGAAGCGACAATCGCGCTTGGCAGTATAAGAACCGCGATAGTTGAAGCAATGTGCCTCGGAACTAGCCAAGTACGTGTTCGAAGACGGACGCTGCTGGTAGGATTTCCGCGTCCAGACAATGCAAGATTCTCTTTGTGGGAGCAGGGTATAGCTTAGCGAGATACACGCGTTCCGTCGTCGCCAGATTCTTAATCTCTCGGATTAATAGGATACACAGCAAGATGATACCTAATCGAGCATCAAGTAATCGCGTCTCATCGATGTCCCAAAAAACTAGCACGCGAGGAAAGTCTGAGACATGGGGGCGGAGCGATGACGACGGTGTCGGTATGAAATGAGGGAGGCGCCGAAGATAGACAACAGTAAGCTAATCAATGATATTGGATACACGATACGTGAACTTGGAACCCGAATTGGAATCGGAGTAGACGCGACGTGAGAGAGAAGAAGGAGAAAAGTTGTACGGATGAGGAAAGGAAAAAAATGGTTTCTGGATCCCAACCAAGTTCCCACAAGTTTGACGTTTAATGGTTGACGTGGGCGAGCGACACGAGGAAGTTCGAGTCGGGCAAAGGTAGCGAATGGGTAGGAGGGGAAGGAATAGCGGGTGGCCATTGGCGGTTTAGTACGCGGTCCAAGGTCCCCAAGTCGCGCGACATGACCTGGGGTTTTAGAGCGCACCGTCAAAAGCATCTGGTAGGTACCGTCTACGCTAAGATTTACTTGGCCCCGGCGCCTTGCAGCGCCCATCTTTCGCCATCTTCCAGGGGTCCTTTTTTAAACTTACAAGGACTCCCCGTACTTGTACTCGCACAATGAATATTGTCCCTGCAGGAATTAAGATTCAGATAGAAAGTCTATTAAGGACCCTTACCGGGAAGTAAATAAATAAAGCGAGTAAGTAGTTTAGAAATAAGGGTAAACATGAAAAATGCCTAGGTAGGTAGTCATAAGAAACGCATTCATCCATTTATCTTGGAATCATCGAGGGTAAAAAATAGTAATGTCGAATATGATCGACTTGTCCCCTGTCACTTGTAAGAGATACGATCACAGCGGAACAGCGGGAGGGAAAAGCAAATGCAAAAAATAGCGCGCCATTCTCAACTGGCAAGCCTGGCTCGGTCCAGCCGCAGCACTGGCCAACTCAACACGAAATCACGTGAAAGCAAACCGCGAACCCCCCTTTTCTCTTTAACGAAAAATCTAATCCGCGTGTCTCACCACTTCATACACCTAGTACGGTTTAAGGAATGCCCGACTGTTCTTAAATGATTGATTACTGCTCCACTACTTTTCAATTGCCAACCTACTCTCCCATTGCGGGAATGAAAGTTGGATAGGTACAAGTTGTGTAGGTTACCGTACTTGCGTGGTGTATCCGTTAAAATCTTCTCAATTACAAGTCTATGTACCAAACTTATTTCTAGGATACAGTCGCAACGTTATATATATATATGAGATATTCATAATCTAATTCTAACAGAACTATGGCTCGAAGTCATATGCAGAGAAGTCTTCCACCTTGTCTGAGTTTGGTTTTGTTGTTTGATACCCGGTTCCAGGCTCACCACATAGAGAGTCCAAGCTGGTATCAAAATTGCGTGGTACATCAAAATTGAATCTTAGATCATGACTCTGGTTGACGAAAGGATTATTCAATCGTCTTGAAATGGAAACTTCCAAATTGGGCAGAGTTGGATCATTGTCTTGGAGAGGATCAAATGCGCTGTCATGAGTCTCTTGACCTGCTTGGTGGACATCTTCAACTACGTCCTGCCGGCACGATTCTGATACTTCCGCACCGGGTCGTTGGCGATTTCGAGATTCATCAATTACATCTGAATATCCCAGATCCACGCGACTGCTTTCGGAGCTTGCCGGAGTGTCTTGTCGTGTAGCTTGTGTGCTCGTCCTCTGCAAATTCGAGGATGAGGTATCTGAAAGCGTTATCGAATTCGTGGATTGATTTGATAGCCACTGGTCGAAGCTAGAGTCAACCCTATCAGCAATGATTCTTCGCACGTCGTCCCATGTCGTGTCTGGTGCGTTAATACCGCTATCCCGAAGACCTTCGACCACCGAATCGGCCACGCGACTGCCTGTAGAGAACTCTTTATATGAACACAGATCTTCGGAGAACCCGAAGATCACGTATACTGAGCTCGGCCTATTATGTCCAGGGAATATTATATCCCACATTGAGTACCACT
Source organism: Hypoxylon perforatum (assembly GCA_028571165.1). Lineage (NCBI taxonomy): Eukaryota > Fungi > Ascomycota > Sordariomycetes > Xylariales > Hypoxylaceae > Hypoxylon > Hypoxylon perforatum. Next base: position 5,695 of record JAOXNQ010007653.1, read on the forward strand.
GTTCTTGCACTGAGAGCCTTGGGTCCGATTTGCGGGAGAGTCGTTGTCGCTGTGCCGGGGAAATACCATCCAACCATGGTGACGGCTCGCAGAACAGCCCTGCAACATCCCCAACGTGTTCTTGAAGGCTTGAATCATCTGGGAATATCACCTTGCAGCGGTTGCAGTAGAATTCCGGTGTATGCTTCCTGGTCAGGTGCTGCTTGACGTCCCGAATTCTCGATAGCTTCTTTGAAAAGCAATTGCGATGTTTTATGGGATCCATCTTCACGAACGGACATGCCAGAGACCTTGATTGATCTCCTGTCTCACTCTTACTTACTCTTCTCGAAGGTGGCTGTGATCGCTCCTCGTCGTCATCTGAGCCTTCAGTGTTCTTCCGGGCACGACCTCTCTTTCTACTCGGTCTTGGAATCCTTAATTCGCAGAAAGACGAATTTGCGCGTGTATATTCCAGACTGTTTGCAGCTCTAGTCCGATTCGATGATTGACCATCGGCTGTGTCGCATGTGTCTCCTCCTATGACGTCAATAGCTAAGATTATGAGCTCCAGGTATATCCTGTCTTTGAGACTTAAAAGCTCACAGTCGTCTGAATCGTCTGAAATGGATAACATATCGGAGTCTATGGAACTGCCTCTAGATTCGTTGCTTTGCGAGTCTGCCTCGAGCGAATCATTTCGCGATACCGAGCGCCCCTGTGGCTCTATAGGATCCATGCTCTTGTTGTCCCCCCGACTCAGCATAGAGAAAGTCATGGACTGTTGCAGGCCCTTGAGTTGCCGTTGCTGGTGATTTGGATTGTGTGGGGCTATGTGTTGCTGTAGCACCGACTGGTTGTTATTGTTCACGTCTAGGAATGGTTGAGCGGCTGACTCGACACTGAGCAATTGCTGCTGTTTCTGGGCCAAGTAAATATTTGTAGCGACAAACTGAGTATAGGATGGAGGGCTGGTCTGGTCCTGGATTTGCTCATCAAGATGATGCCCCGGGGACTGAGATTGGAGAAAATGTGCATCATTCGGTAGCGAGTCCATGGAGGTAGGTTCAGTTAGGTTACCTCCCTCAACTGTCGGGCTTGTCAGCAGCCCTTTCCCCCCCATTTCGACTAAAGTAGGTTCTGTCGATAGTGAAATATTCGAACTTATGTCACTGTTAGAACTGGTAGAAGGGTTCACTCTCTCAGATTTGAAACTGAATAAGTCATGAACACTTTGCGGTATAATTCCGTATTCATCTGGTTGAATATCATTATCGTCAGACCAGGTAGATTTGCCGTTACTGCGTGTAGGCGAATACCGGCATTCGATGCCGCAAGCCAAACAGCGGGTGCATATCGGCCGAGCCTTAGAACATTTGATCTTGGCTAAGAAGCACCCATCGCATGAAGCCCGGAAAAGACGTTGACGAGCTCTTACATGCCTAACGCTTTGTTGGCTCTCTGGTGCCAGTGTATTGTCATATCGGGGGGCGTTCTGGAAAGTGGCTGAGGGCGCATGGTCAATGTTAGCCTCATGCGTGGTGCTGGATGGGAAAACATATCCTCGCATTATTTCTGCTGGGTCTAGCTGTTGCGATGCCTTCATACTATCCTGGTTGTTACCCGTAACCGTGCATGCGTTGTCCCGTGCTGGTGTCTGATCCCCGTGCTGCTCACTCACTACAGCACCAGCAAGTGTGGCTTGCATCATTTTACCAATATCTCCACCTAACTGCACCACATCTGCTGCTTGCCTAAATGTCTCTTCATTGTTACCTGATTTCTTGGAAATTGTTACTTCCGCCGGATAGGATGTCACTGGATTTTCCTTCCAAGACTTTCCCACCGATCTCCTTATTGGCCCAAACTCTTCCATCGACGCCGTATACGATGACTGTATTTGTTAATCGGCGAAGATTGGCCGGAAACCAACTGTTTGGTAAATGTCAGATGCAAGCGGTTACCAACGACCAAAACAGAAGATTACATACCTGAGGTGGGCCGCTCACTTCGAAAGAGGGAAATCACAGTACTCCAATCGAATTTCCTTGGGAAATAGACGTAAAAGGTATGATATGCAAGAAGGTATGAAGGAATCTGGAAGCTAGGTTAGGACTTGCAGAAGTACCAGGCCGACGTGAAGCCAGCCCTGTCTCACGTAATGCAGAGTAACAAACGTCGTGTAGTGAACGCCACACAGCTAAGGTCACCGATTGAAACCCGACATCTGATAGCACCTAGAAATCAGTATCTTTATGCAAGTCAGTACAGGCCCAGTATATGAAAAAGGTGCAGTTGGGAAGAAGAGAAAAGCAGAAAGATAGCGGCAGGTATCCCTAACAATGCACCCATGTGCAAAGCACACCTGTGCTCGTGCATCTCACGGGCTCGGGGCTCGGATACTGCCGCTTGCTCCCGCTGAGTGGCCCGAGCCCGACCAATCACATCTCAAGGCACAGCGGTGGTAATGGCTTCAACAGGAATCCGGGGATCTGGGGTATTCGACTGCAAAGAATGAACCGTGATGGTGCCAATTCCATAGCTTTTTCGTGTTAATCGTGTTAAGTGCGCATGGACGTGCTGTGCTAATCGTCTCTGTAAGTAAGAGTAGCTGGTAATAGAAGCAAGATGCCTCAAGTGTATAAGAAGCCGGCTTGCCAGTCTCTTGGAAGGTCCATCTTCAACAACCACAAGCCTCCATCCTCTCAAGCATCTTCTCAGACTTGAAGCCAAACACACAATTCATCTCCCTACTCCGAGAGACAGACATTCGGCAATCGTTCACCATGTCAGCCAAATCAGGACCTTCAGCCGCGACTACGAGCAACTACTCGTGAGTCAACCAACACTAGATGAATTTGTCTTCAGGTATGCTAACGTTAACTTCAAGTTCGAGCAACCAAAGCCAATCAGTCGCACTCGAGAACTATCTCGCAAGCCCTCCAACCGTTACTGAGGCACTCACATTCCCCTCGACGACCGGAGACTCGAGCACGGTCGAGAGCAAGACCGGGGATATGAAGGAATCGCTCGACAAATGGCAGACCACATGGGACAGCATGAAGGAACCCAAGAATTAATTGCTGCCCCGATGACAGGCAGCATTGGTTGTGGACTTGGAAACATTAGCACTGGTCTTTGGAACTCATACACGAGCCATATTGGATGGAAATTTGAAATCAATTGACACAGCTTGGCATCACTTGTCCCATTCCACCGCACCCTTGTAAGACCTCCTGTTGAAAAGGATGTCGTAAGTGATCTAAGCCATGCTCATGTAGAAGTAGCGTCCAGTAAGTCAGGCCACTCTCAAGTATGCCAACGTAGATAAATGTGCTCGAGTCGGGTTAACTTTCATGAATAACAACTTTTCATCCCCCAGTAGAATATGGTCGAGCGCGTTCTTCTGTGTTGATAAACCTGATCAAGCTTGAAACAATAAATGATCTCGTGGTTCCAACCCGTCTTCTTCACGAATTAATTTGAGCATCAAGTCCTGATAGAATCCACTCAGGTTGCGCTGAATTGAGGTCCCAAGTGTAGCTTCATATAGAAAGAGGTGGTCGAAGGCAGCCTTCGCGAGTTGTAAGCGATTCCGATCCCGGTAGAGACTGACGACCCTGTTGGTGAAGAGGCGGTGTTTGCGTGGCCATGCGTCCATCGACCTCCGGAGTCTCTGGGCGTCGAAAGTTGCTCTATCGTTGGCGTTCCACAGCATATACAGTAGTGCGTCTACCATATTTCCGCAGAACGCTTTCTTGATGACCTCTCCGAGAGAGCGATGGTACTTGTGCAGGTACACCTCAGAAAGGGCGCGTATCTGTACCACGTTAGAGCTCGTAAATATTTGAGCAACGGAAATGGTATCGGCATCGGCGGTGCCCTCTGTTGCGCGCTGCAGCTCCGTGACTTTCTGGTGGATATCAGCAGGAATCACGGGAGCCGAGTCCTCTGTTCTCGTTGCTGAGAGTACCATGCTGTAGAGACGAAAAAGTATATCATCGACGTTGTCCTTTATATATACGATGAGCTCACAGCCCTTGATCCGCTTGTATTCGGCAGTGATTGCACGAATATCTGCGTTTGTCCGGCAGAGCAAAACATCCATCAAAGCTTCTTCGTCCGCGCTAGTCCGGTCAAGTGCCTCAATGAGAACTCTCGCGTCGTGTTCAAGAGGCCCTCGGACTAAGGCGACAAGTGCGGTTGCCAGGTCTCCACGGAGTTTACTCACGATATGCTCGACTAGATCCCGATCACATCGCTTGTTGTAATCTGTAACAAGTTGTGACATTGCCCAGGGATTCTCATATTTACTTGATGCCAATAAACGAATCAGGGTGGTTTCGTCACAGCCCATGCCCTTCGTAGCTTCACGGATGGTTTCAACATCAGCTGAAGTATCAATTGGGTCATAGAATGCCTTCTGGCTTCGGTCATAACCTGCAGAGGGAGGAGTCGGTAGCACGACATAACCATATCCTGGTAATGCTGGCTGTATGTGTTGTGATAGTGACCATGGTTGAAGGCCCGGTCGTAAGTATGGAGCCGAGGCTTGTGGATTAGCACACAGACTTTGGTAAGCGTCTGGTGGTTGCCCATATTGCGCGGGAGACTGTCCGTATTGTCCTTGAGACGGCTGTTGAGGGAGATACCGTTGGTTCTCGTACTGTGCTGGCTGCCCTTGCGGAGAATAATTGGAACAAGGCGGTTGTTGATAAGGAGGCTGCCTCGGGGATGGCGACCCTCCAGGAGGGTAGTAGGGTGCTCCTTGAGGAGTTTGTTCATATCCCGAACAAGGTTGGCCCGGTTGGCCCAGGAGAAAACCACCTTGCAGTGAATGAATACTATAGTCTCGGTTCGACATAACTGCGATTTATTTAACTAGTGTACGTTGTTCCTAACGAAAAGAAATACCAATATTTGATTCCAAGACGAAGAGCCCTCCAGAGAAGAACAAGACACAAAGATATGGTAAAAATGACCTACCTATCTGGTACTTACCCGTAGCTTACCAACCTGTACCTAAGCCCCCAGGCAGGTATACGATGGAAGGTATGCCCTTGGGAAGCCTCCAGCTCCAAGCGGTCATGATAGTGCCATCGGCATCATTCAGCCACGTTCCTTACTCAATAAAACGATAGCTTGGAGAATTCCCTCAGGAGCGGTTCCCGGCTCACTCTTGCCAAATCCCCATGCCGCACCCCAAGGTAGGATCGAGTCGCTTGGGTTGTAGAGGTGATTTGTTGGAACTTTGAAGAGTTCGTATGAGCAGGAAGCTATTGCGTTTTTGGGCACGAAAAAAGTCGCTGGTTGCACAGCCCGAAAATACCTACATGTTCTAGGTAAGTAGGACTATTGTGATTGGCAACCAGCATAATCGTTCGAGATATCAAAATTAACATGGTATTGCATAGAAAAAGGTAAAATTTGGGGATCATAAGGTTGTAAGGCAGAGAGGGTTGTTTACATCTTGTATGTCATCAAATTAAATCGGGATAGTAAACAATTACGGTGCATGATATGCCCGAGTTTAGGAGGGGTTTTGGGTTGGGGGGGAAAGAAGATTTCCTAAATGGGAATGGGATTGACTGATTGGGATTGAAAAATAACCCTTTCAGAAGAATGACCCCTTTTGGGAAAAATGGTCCCTTTAAGAAAAGAAATTAATTATATGATTTTCTAATTTAAATTAAAAAAGCTTTTTTAAAAAAAAGAAAT
>JAOXNQ010007664.1:0-11372 GCA_028571165.1 Hypoxylon perforatum
ATATCTATCCCTTATTATAATAAAAAAAATTATTTTATAAATATAAAATAAATAATTCTTTAACATTATTAATAGATTTATATTCTTTTATTAACTACTTATTATAAATAAATATTATAATAAAATAATAATTATTTTATTATAAAAAGTATTTTTCTAATATTTCTAATTAGCATTTTAATATCTAATATTTCTATAATATATTTATATATTTTTCACTCATAGCATTGCCTGGCAGTAGGTGTACCTAAACAGCTAAGGCACCTCCGATGACGATATCCGTGGATCCTAACCGAGACGAAAGCGACACCCCTAAGCCCCCCCCCTCGGTGTATTTGGAATAGCGTCTTGGCAGATCTTATTGATAACGTGCCTTGCGTGAGTTGCGGAATACAAGATGCAATATGCACTACAAGACGCACCACCACATGTGTAGACATGTGTAGATGCAATGATTGCCCAATTGCATGCACCTAGTATATGCAACCGACCTATGCAGGCATATCAGGCGACAAGACCGACGACTTACAAAAGTATTAGGTTCAACCTAAAGTAAATATCAATACAGTCAAGGTGTCATCATCTCACCTCTTTACCTATCCCTCCAGCCAGCCCACCTGATTAGACTTGACTCTGGTAGTGGGTGTCATTGGATCACGGGTAAGGCAGTGCACCATGCCCATAGGCCATGTGTCCCTCCAGCCACCTGAATGGTCGGCACCTGGTCAGCGCTATGCGTCAGGTACCAACCCACGCTACACCTGATCTGGCACGCTGTTGGGGGTCTTCTCTAGCGCTTGCTCAGCTCTAGCCTCAGCATTTGACGGCCTAGGTGCTCTATATTCAACTGCGAATACCCAAAACCAGGACACATGACTAAGATATTATTGTTAAAATATTATGTCAGATTCAATTATGAGATTATGAGCTCACCCAGTCATGTTCAATGATATGAGAAGGTTGATTGTCCAGTCACATACCTAACGTGCTTACCTAACCTGATGTAACAGCTCCTTAAGCCTCAATCTTGGACAGCATTGAACCACATCCACAACCATATTTCTACAGCAATACCTCGACAACATAATACATACGACCATAAGATCTGGAGAACTCGGGGTCCCGTCCGCTCCCCCCATTGATAAACCAGATACTGCCGGATTAGTAATAGGGTCGGTGACGATCAGTGAATCCCTGGTGTTGTATGTTTATTTCTTTTTGTCTTTCTTTTCTCTCAGCTCTGAGCAGAATGCCCGTGGAGCACAAGATATGCTAGCAAGCATCCTGCCGTAGCAGCACCAGCATCTTTGACTATGATTAGAATTGTAGTTCAGGGTTAACAGTAGCACCATATGAGAGGTGATCAGACAGCTAAGCTCCCTCAGCACCACATACCGGACTTCGACAGGTTTCCTTTGATAGTGCAGGGAGAATAAAACATCTTCATAACACGCACCGCTCTACAACCTCCATCAGCGGTGATGTTTTAAAATAGCCCGCTCCAGTCCAGTGTGCCCCCCATCCCAATAATGATGCATAGCACATCGCGTCCTCCGATAGCTGTCTGTTCTGCTTCTTATTCATAATTATATCGCACAGAATTCTAGGGAGTCTTTGATATAGTATCCCGGAAACTCCGAGCGTTTCCGGGCGTACTTGTGCCCGGTTCCTGGTGTACGATTTTTGGCCACCACCATTTCCGACGAATGAGATATTTCGTTTGCCTCTTCAGCTATGCTAGCTACCGCCTTTCTCGCAGGTCATTATGATCGTCATCCTATTTTTAGATATAGCGTACATAGGCAATACCTTTCAATGTCTAACGGTAGGTGTGAGTAATCCGAAATCTTCATAATAAACACCTCGAGACCATACACGCTTAGATTCAGGCAACATCGTGGAGCAACTCCATCTCCAAACTCTTCTTTCCCTCCACCGTCTTCATCTGCGCCACGACGTCGGTCAGGCTCTTAGGCTTGGTGAACTCGCAGATGTCGTGTGTGATCATGTTCCAGATGTAGGCCTTGTCTTGGGTGCCGTTGGCGGTGAATATGTACTTGTCGCCCCCAGTGTACCGGTCGACAATTATCTGCCCTATTGGGTTGGACAGCCCGACCTTCTTAGCAGCTACTAGGCCGTCACCGTCGCCGTCAACGCCTGAGCCCCAGTAGTAGTCTTGGTCGAGCTCGTCGGGGTCCGCGGTCCAGCCATCGGGTGGATTGGAGATGGTCGCTTTCGTCCTCTCTGCTGGAGGCTTTGGCTGTTTGGGCGGGGGTGTTGCGAAGTTCTTTTCCGACATCCCGGAGGCTTTGATGAGACTGCTACAATTGGCACAAGGGGCTCTTATGAAATCCGAAATCTTTTCAGGTTTATACACTGGTGCTGTACCCCTCTTGATGAATGCCGGATTAAGCGAGAGGCCGTAGATGGAACCATTGCCTTCCTTTGCACTGGCAGCGAATAAGTTGGAGATCTCAGGTGATACAAAGCGGAGGTGTCAGTCGTCATACCTAAGAATGCTAAAAATGAACGGGTACGTCTCGGCACAATTGCCGTACATCTGTCCTTCAAAGGCAGCATTCCCCTTCGTGGACATCTCTAGTTGTTTCGGAGAAGTCTCGAAATCGGACTCTTTAAGGAGTTGCATGCGTAAAGAAGTGCGAAATAAGTCGAATCGGGCTCGACGAACTCTCTTCTTCCATTGGCCGGTCTCAATTTCGTTAAAGGCATCTCCAGCGAGAGCGCTTCCAAGGCAGAAATCAATCTCACCGTTTTGTCGCTGCTTCCACGTTACCTGATATGCGCCCGGCGAATGTCCGACGCCAACGTTCCCAGGAGGCACCTTCATCCCGCCAACCCGCGAGCACCACTGAGCATACACTGCAGTTAAGTGGATAAAATAGTTGTCCTTGTCCGCCTCTGCTTTCGCAGGGCCAAGGATGCTTAGAAAGAGACCCAGTAGATCGTAAGGATTCCACCAAGCGACAGTGATGGCCTCTTCGAGAACTCCTTGGAACGTAAGATCTTCCCAAGAATCGAGATTGAACGCAGATGCCACCTTGGGGTCTCGATCCGGTTTTGCCCAGTCCGGGTCGTCCTTGCGGAAAAAGTGAGACTTCGGCGGGGGGGGCGAGGAAGTTGTTGCCTTGAGGAATACTCCATCGTACCATCAGCAGTAAGTCAGGGATAAATCAAAGCACCTAGAAGTGGCCTACATCAGGGTAAAAAATCTCTCATAAACGTCTTGGAGGAGCTTTTGAACATCAGTTTGTTTTCCACCTTCTTGTGCTGTGTATCGCGCTTTCATCCAGTCTTTGATCTGCTGCTGAATTAGCTCTAAAAACAAGATGATGAGGATTACTATACGGAATGGATCTAGGGTTGTGGTGTGAAGAATGTTGATGAAAGCTTCTGCTGCATACCTGATCTAGACTATAGCTGAACGCAGTTCGAAAAAATCCCTTGTCCCCAAAGGCTTCAAGAAGCACCGGTTCCGAAGACATGGCTGGGTGGATGTGAATACCGATGTACCCTGTATGGACCAATATTGACGGAAAACAAAGACTCTGGGGTTTTCATGGAGGGTCTCAAACCAAGGTAGTGTAGGTGATCGTAGACTACTATTATGAGACTACGTATGAATGCTGACAACGAACCTCAAAGCATGAGTATATCAAGTACGCAACTTGCGTTATGAATGACCCATACTCATATCCCGTGTAACAATCTGGCACTGAATGCCTGCTAGTCGCCGTCGCAGTCATCCCGGCTATTTGTCATGATATTTGGTATTCAGCAGCTATCATGTTATGATTTTTACCCATTAGAGGCGAGGTAACATATCGCATTCCACTGCATTCACGGTTCCGTCTTCTTGGGTGATGACCTCGAACACGAGAGCCGACGTGGAGAGCAGCGAATAATACTGAAGAACTAAGCCCCCACTCATGTGTTGATTGAGCTAAACTATCTCAGTCAGTAGCAGTATGAACTGGTACTAGACGGTACATCGTATGAGATGAAGCCGCGATCTAGCATAAACAGCTTATCAAAGTCCGCCGGTAGATGCATAGCTGAAATGAGTTGATGCATGAAGCAGCACGTAAGACGGCATGTAACCCTCGAATACGCCATTTGGAGACTTTGAGTCGGCACATCACGACGGTCGAGGAAAAGTGCTACGTCGATAGTGCTGCATGCGCCCGAAGCTCGATGGCTAGCTGAAACTGCTGCACCGTTTTCGTGTTGCATGCGCCGGTTCAGCTTCCTGCATGAGATCTGTTATACAACCTCGAACGTCTGCAGACCGCCAAGGACCAATGATGAACGCCTTTAATATGAGATGGAATCCCTTAATCTACGATTCTGTCCATCTTGGCCACCTTCGGCTCTAGCACGGAAGTGCGGCATTGTGATAGCTTTCGATGGTAGTCATCAGACGGCCCTGATAGGACCTGCTAGGAGCCACCGGCCGCAGCCGGATGGGAACAACCGGTCAAGCTTTGCCCGGCCTCTGGAAGCCGAATCTCACGATGCTGATACGGGTAAGGGCATGTGTGAATACGCATCTCGCATACGTGGAGACGAGAACGGGATGATGCGTTTGAGAGTCATCATGTTGTGATACGTTTATCGGCACCTCAAATCCAAGGCACTTGCAGACATAGAGTCAATACTTGCCGCTATGCAATCGTATAGACATAGCGAACAAACGACAATAATGACAAAAGCATCATAATTCTAGCTCGAGTTGTATAAACTGTCATATGCGGGAATAGGGGTGGATGATATAAACGAAACAAGAAAAAAAAGAAAAGGGGGAAAGGGGGGGAGGGAACGGGGGAACATTCAACAATACCAATACAACTCCATTGATATGCTCAGGAGATACTTGGATTCACCTTCCTCCTCATCACGTATTTTATCATCATATGTTTGAACACTAGCTGTGAGGGCTTATATAAGTAAATCAGAGGTAGAAAAAGCGCGTAAAAAATAGGAAGTCAGTGAGTTTGGTCCTCATATTTTATGACTTTGAGAAAGCTGTCAAAAGCTAGGTAGGCACATGTTCTTTTGATAGATATTATATAGAAGAACTACTATAATAAAGACTATTCATGATTTGACGCAGGAAATAGTAAGCCTAATAAAACGACTATACGTTAAAAACACAATGCCAATTGCGCACAGGCTCAACCTTTTCAATCTACTAAGAAGTTTCATATCCGGGGTTGACTACCGTGACGACCGTATCCGGATTCGAGACCTTCAGTATATTACTCTCGTCCAATCCGCCGTTGGAGTTGATCATATAGCGAGCCTCAGACCGCACGGAAAACTGGTCGACGCGCTTGTCGGGCACGTTGACGTCGGCGAGCCCGAGCAGGAAGCTCAGCTCGTGGACCGTCGTCGCGTACACCCAGCCCTGGGACGAGCGCGGGATCAGCCGGATCCGCAGCACATTGCTGGGGTTGTTGCTGTCGATGGTTGGCGTCGTGAGCAGCACGTTGAAGCGCAGGTTCGTCAGCATGTGGGCGCCGGGCCCCGCGTAGTTGCTCATCAAAAAATGTGGTGTATCGTTGTTGTTGTTGTTGCTGCTGCTGCTGTTGCCGAGATCCCCAAGGTCTACCTCGATGTCGACCTCGACAAGCTGCCACTGGCTAACCGGGCTCTGGTGTAGGACGACGGAGAAGACGAGGTCCTGTGGGAGATAGATGCCTTCGGTGCCTTCGACGAGGTTGAGCCGGATGATGTTCCACGAGCCGACGATGTTGCTGCCGACGCGGACCTCGTACTTAGGGGTCCCGGCCGGTTCGCTAGGGGCTACTACAACTGCTTGATAATTGTCGACGGATGAGACGCTCTGAGTCTTCTTTTTGGTGCTGATCAAGCTAGGTGCTGTCGATAGCTTTCGGGACGCTGTCATAGCAGTAGTGGTAGACTGCGGCAGCCGGCGAACGGAATTCGTGGATGCAGATGCGGCAGGGATGGTGCGGATGTGAGGGGCGAGCGACCTGGAAAGCGCCGTCCGAGAAGGGGCGTAGGTCGAGAGACGCTTGAAATCCGCCCCGTAATCGTCATTATCGTCTTTCTTCAGAGGACTGCGGCCGGCCCGTCCGTTTCGATCTCTCGGCCTTTTGGCGCGCGCCGTGTTCATCAATCCCAAATTGCGTGTCTCGAGGCCGCTGCCTGGGTTTGTAGGCGGCTTTGGCGGAGGATGGTCTTTGAGGTCGATGGTCAGATTGTACACCGGGTCGTTCAGCTGCATCGCGAAAAGCGCCGAGCTGGGCTTGTCATCCTGGAAGTATGGCTTTTCCACTCCGTCTGCGTCTATGTAAGTGTCCGTCATGAATTTTTGGAGCTGCTCGAGCTGTGCGGCAGCGAAGCGCGGCGGCCAGATGAGACGCAGGTCATTGAGCCCCGAGCCGGGCTTGGAGTCCCAAGTGAATATGTTCTTGTCGGGATTATCGCGCTTGTATTCAATATTTTTGAGTATCTTGTGTCGGTCGTTATCGCCCTCGCGGATGCTCTGATCGACGGTGTACTGCCGCCGGATGTCTACGACGACCTCGTCTAGGTTCACGTCGCGGGCGATGGCGAAGCGCTGCTGGTGCGCTGGCTGTGTGAACACGAGCTTGGCAAAATGATCTGAGCCTGGCTCACGATCCATGAGCGCCATCATAACGCCGTCGGCAACGATCTCGTGACGCAGGAGCGGCGTGCCAGTTGGGACTGTTTCGCCACTGGCAGCAAGCGCCTCGTTATCGGGGAGCACTTCTACCCGGAGATCGGGGAACATGGTTACGAGGTCTAAGCGCAGATAGAAGCCGTAGGACGGGATCTGGACGGGCTGATCCTGCCCCTCGGACGTGTGATTGATGTATACGTTGAGGGCTTCCTTAATAGCCTGACGGTCCACGTCGTCCCTATAGTGGTTTCCGAGAGACAGGGCACCGTCGATCAGGGCGTCTCGCCAGTTCTTGTCAATGCTGAAGAAGCGCAAGCTCTCGCCTTCGAGGTACGACGGGTCGGGAATGAGACAGTGGGCCGGCACGCCCGCGAAGAACATGCGGTCAAGCAGCCACGAGAGAACGATCATGTAGTCTGCAGATACCGGGTCGTTCGTCTCGTCGTATGGCCCCCCTGTTGTGCTCTGGCCGAGGTAGCGTGCTACTTTGGCAGCGTGGACCGGGTACTTCTTCCGTATCAAGGCGGACCCAAAAGATAAGTCCGGGAAAAAATCAAGTCGACGGCGTTGCCAACGCCGTTTTGCGCCTCCGGGAAGGTAAAGCACTGGCTGTCGACCAGTAGGATCTTCCGGCTGTCGTGGGTTATCATTACCCTGGCCGTTGTTACCGAGATGGATCGAGCCTAGTTTGCGAACGGTTGAACTAATGCCTGCGAGGACGTCTGCACGGGTACGGAAGACCGAATCACCCATGCCCTTGACGGCTTGAAGTTTTGACTCATTTTCAGCATAGTCGTGGATCCATTTACGAAGCCTGACGAGAGCGGCCGTGAATGCTTCGTTACCAAGGGCCATGGTTCGACCGACTTGCCAGGCAACGGAGTAGGTTATATCCATGACGCCAAGCTGCTTATCGAGGATTTGTAGGTCGACGCCCGAGTTAGAGCTTGTTGTCAGGTTCTCCAATGGTGGGACGCGCGAGGGCGTAAGAGGCCCGCGGTAGAGGGCAACGGTGGACTCGCCTGTCTGCGTGCAATATCGCACTAAGGTGTATCCGTCCTGAAGCCGCTTTTCGACCAACTGCTCGGTAGTGCTAGGTGATGTCTGCGAAGGCCTATCGGGAGCACGTAAGACATTTAGGGTTCTTCCTAGCTGCTCGAATGCGTCTGGGACATTGAGGGTGTTGGCCGGTAAAACCGTATAATTCCAGCTGTAGAGAGAACAGAGTGCCACATACTTGTGGCTCGGCTCTGGCCAGGCCATGTCTTCAACACCTTCAATAGAGACGAGGTGGGCGCACATTGTCGCAGGCGTCTCGTTGTCGAGCTGACCGGCCCTGTTGCCAACAACGATGCTGAAAACGGCCGTGTCTTCGACACCCGCCAGTGCCATGCCTTGTCCGTTGATTTTTCGCACGTGCGCCATATATTGGTATTGCGACGTGTCGGGCCCATCGCCCGTCTTCGGATTGCCAGTAGCAGGATCTTCTGTTTGAAAGAATTTCGTGAAGAGATCCGGTTTGACAAAGATGAAGTCACCACGGCTATCTTTCATGCTGAGGGGTCCGAGTTTTGAAGTCACGGGCGTGACTACGTCCGATGTTGGCAATTTCCATAGGTCTTCAATGCTCATATTGACCGTTAGAGTCCCCGATTGCTTTACCGGTTTGATGACTCCGTCGCTTGTGTCCTGGAAGATGCTGTCTAGGTCCTCGGGTGGTAGTCGCAGTTCATCCTGGGAAAAGGAGAATATGACGAGCCACGGTACACGATTGCGTGGAATATCACCGTCTGTAGCTACCCCTTTAGCCAACAGACTTTTCACCTTCAGCTGGAGCTCCTTATTGGTTCCTTGACTAGGACTTCCAAGCCTCTCCCATGGTAAGTGAGGATCCGTTAGGACTATATGTGGCAGGATCCTGTTCGTGTCAGGATACCCCGGAGGCGGGTATGTCGAGTGTACGCTGCCCTCTGGCAACGAAAATTGCGGTGCATCCACGAAGAAGGACTGCTCTGCGTTGAGTGACAAAGTTTCATTTCCTGAATTGGCACTGATATCCTGGGTCACAGTGATGATATGCTTTGGCCCGGCCTCGAGTCCTGGAGCCCAGTACGAGTTGAGCTTCTGTTGCCCAGGCAGCAACGGGTCAACCTCGTCGTCATCTTCCGTGGCCGCTGTGCCGGCAAGTAGCCGGGCCTTCCGTTGGTGTGCCGCAGCGAGCCGCCGAGAATGGCGGAGGGTTAGATGCCGCGGAGAGTTGATACGCGTGCTCTTGCCACCCGGGAAGATGCCCATCGTGTACAAGTCTTAGGAGAGCGGGCCGTTAGTTTCTCGATGGTAGGGCACTATGTTCAGAAGAGTCTGAGCTGTCGTGCTTAATTAGCAAAATGAGTCGCAATTACATTCAAGGAAGACTTACCGGAGGATCAAGCATACGGTAGCCGCTTTCTACTGTGCTGATGTGACCAGTAGGCCCTGCACTGAGCAGAGTAGCCTTGATACATGAAACATGGCTGGTCATACTTTTCGTCTAAGTCGATATGATCGCGAATCTCATTATCTGCAAATATATCAGTTGTATGATATGCCTATTGCATAATTATACACCCTTATCACGACCAACTCGTTAAGAGAATCAACCCTTGTCTTACTTGTCCAAGTGTAACGGTCAATCTCAATTGGAATACACCCGGGAGTGAAGGTTGGGATAGGTGTGAGCTGCAATGCCGAGAATGAGAACAGACCTAGACGAAGATTATTAAGTAGGATTCATATGCATGTAATTTACTTATCTCATAGAATGAAGCTTCCCAGCTTTCAGGCAGCTTGTTTCACCGCCAAGTTTGGAGACCGGTAACAAACATATGAAGCCTGGCAGAGCTCAATGACCACGTATACATGGAGTAACACCGTAACCGGGGGTCTTCCGGATGAGAGGGATACTGTAGAGAGGTACGCATGCATGATATGCCCAGAGCCGAATCAATCCATAGCACAGCGTCAGCCTCAATCAAGACAGATGTGATGATTTGTGACGTTACCTGACGACTAACCATCCAGCAGAATGCTGAGCAATGTTCCTTTGGCCGTCAAGGGACTATTTTCTTTCCCATCCTCTACCATTTCCCTTGTTGGGTATGTTCCTCTCTAGCTTGGTAGTCATAAGTTCTCGATCATAAATCGAGTCTACCTTAAGAACAATAATACCTACCTCAAGTACTAAGAGGTATGTGTCTACCACCCATCATAACACTCATTGAATACTAACCTTGAGAACTAGGTTGTTTACTAGGTAGTAGATAGCAAACCGAAAATATCAAGTCATGGCTACAATTGCTGCCGTCGTCAACAAGGCTGTGGCCGACGATAAGAGCGTTCTCCTCTTCTACAGAGCGCAGAGCGGCCAACTTGGTCTTTCCCTGCAGTCCGGCACCGGCCAGGAGGATCAGCCTGCCGGCACCTGGGAGACGGGCAGCGACGACTACGAGGGCTACATCATGAGCCCTTCGCACATGGCGGCCACCTACTATCGAGGTGTCCATCTCGTCGCGGCTGTTACGATGCCGAAACTAGCTGAGGGCGAAGAGGAGGTAGACCACCGTAATATATCTCTGGTATCTCCCGTGTATCAGACGCTTACCACAACGACCCTGGACTTCAATCGCATCGCCATGTGTGCGAAGCCCGATGGAGACGAGGGATGGCTGTATTACTATCAGTAAGTTAAATGGGTTTTCTCTTTTTACGTACCGCCTTGATGATCACATAGAATGATAATGTTAATCGCTATGAAAAGTGGCACAGATCCAGATCAAAGAACTCTCAAGGAATTCAGCCTCATGACCGGGACATCAACAACATATGACCAGGTCTTCTCCATAACACCTTCGAGTTCCCTGGCTGCCTGGTACAACCCAGATATGAAAACACGCCACGTCGTCTTCCAAGGCAGTTCTATTACGGAGTATGTCGTGGGAGACTCGCAGAGTGAGCACTGGATCTGCTACATATAGATGCATGGTACTTGCTAACATATGTATTCAACTAGTCACACCCATCGTTGCGGCTTACAAAGCCAGTATTCCCATAGCGGCCGTGTACTCCAACATTACTAAAAAGGCATACGTCTACTACATCGACGCCAACAATGCTATTCAGCGCATCCCCAAAGTCGGGTCTACGTGGATGACGCCCGAGATGTGTACGGTTAACGCGCCCCCGATTGCAGAAGGTAGCCAATTGACGGTCGTCAATGCAAATGGCTACAACCACCTATTCTATGTTCCGAAAGATTCTGGCAGTAGCAATGGTACTAAGGCAGCATCCTTCAGCTCCTTCACGCACTTTGTTGATGAGATCTCGTAAATGGTTGCGTATTTTTCGGTTGGCTATTGGTGTTGTTTGGTCCGAGGAAGAACGTGGGTTCGGTGTCTATCGCATAAATGTAACTTACCATACCGGCAATAGTTATCTCAGCGAGCTCAGACCAAATACGAAAATCTTTGTACCTTTCTAGCCACAGGGCTTTTTAGCCAATCAGAGCCCTGATTTACCCCTCCCCACGATTTTTGCTTTTTGGTCTGAAAGTTTCTAATCGATTTTTCTTTTTACGATTCCAAGGTTATTTTTAAATAATATAATAATTTAGAATTTACAAAAGTAAAATCCGATAATTTAAATTTTT
>JAOXNQ010007685.1:0-11308 GCA_028571165.1 Hypoxylon perforatum
CGAGGCGAGGAGCGGGTCGCCGTCGCCCGCGTGCGTGGGCGGGTACCCTGGGCGCGAGTAGGGCGCGAGGATGGTGCTTCTGTTGGCGTTGGTGTTACTCTCCGGGCTATTATCCTCCGGGGCGTCCGTCATCTGTACGTCCTCCTCCTGCTTGACGGCGGGCGCGGCCTTGGATACCGAGGCCGACCGCGAGGTGGACCGGGCTTTCTTCTTGCTCTTCTGCTGCGGCGGCTCTTTATCTTTCCCCCCTCGGCTGGGTCTGGCATTGCTACTCTGCGCGGCAGAAGCGGCGGTAGGGGCTGCGGGAGTAGCAGGTGTCGGTGGGAGTCTGTCCTGCGGGGGCAGCGCGTGGAAGTCATCGAGGTGGTTGGCGAAGGACTTCTGGGACTGGAGGATCTTGCGGACATTGGGGGTGTGCTTCTTGACGCCCTTGTTGTCCCTGCGCGCGGACGCGGGGATCGGGATGCCGCCGTCGCGGTGGTAGTTGTCGCGGTCGAGGGCCTCGATCTCGCGTCGCAGCTTGGCGTCTTGCCGGGCGTTGGCGTCGGCGTAGAGCACGCTCGTACTGGCTCCTCCCTGGTTGCGCGCTGCACGCTTGCGATTACCTGGCTGCAGTGACGAGGCCGCAGCTAGGCTAGGTGCCGTGTCCGGCACGTAGGCCCAGCCGGGGGCATTGGTCGTCTTGGTGGTCGCGAGCTCGATCACTCCGAAATTATTCATTGTCTACGAAATTTGAATGTGAGAACGGGAAGCTTTTTCGGCCCCTGCAGGCTATGACGGATGTTTCTTTCTAAGTGCACGCCACGGGGTCCACTTACTAAGGATTTGATTATCTAATGCCGTCTCGTTAAACCTGAACTTCATCCAGAAATCGATTTCTGAAACTTCCTTTTGACTTGATGGTATTTTCTAATTAGTAGTAGATAGCCATTGTAAGTACTGAAGAACCTACAGATAACAGTAGGGATGGCAGATCCTACCATCCAACTCTACTTAAAACAGATGCTATATGCCCCTACTGTGCGGTGAATGAAGCTCTGTCTTCTTATAAAATTCCTTGTTTCTTGGTGTTGTAGAAAGGGGGCACTCTCTAATAGTCTGAACTAGGTACATAGCCATCAAGCACCCGGGATTCTTTGAGTAGTATAAACCCGAAGAAGTTCTTAGCTGTGTAACCTAAAAGGGAATTTACTATATCACTAATTCTCAAGTTGATCATGGCATGGTTATTCGTGGCTATTACCTCATGGGCGCTTCTTAGGTATTATAGGGTTATTGCAGTCCTACTATGCTACTTCTGTAATCTGAATGGCTAGTAGGGAAGGTATCTCAAAACCATACCTTGTGCTCAGGTTTTCACCTAATCGAGTTTCTCGCTACGATGTGTTAGGTACGTAGTGCAACTGCATGTGAAAGCCAAAATAACCTCACTCCTCGTCCAACTTATCCGCCGCCTCCTCCCAATCGTCCTCGACGGGCTGCTGCTCGACCTTCTTCTTGGGTTCTTTCTTGAAAGCCACGAAGTTACTACGCAGCGACACCGGGTTGGCTGGCGGTGGCTTCGGCCTCGCAGCAGACCGGCCAACAACAGCATTCCAGCCCCCTTCGCCCTGCGTTTGGGAGTCTCTCTCGTTCCGCAGTACGTTCAAAGAGTCGTCGACATGGCATAAGAATACGCCCTCGCATATTCCCGCGCGTTTGACCGTGCGCGAAAGGGTGGGCTTGAGAGCCGTTAGAGAGGACTCGAGAATCTGTGGCGTCCACGCGCCCGAACCCTTGATGACTACTTCGTCCGAGGGCAAAAAGCTCGTGTGGAACTTCACGCTCGGATATGCCGCGTACTCTCGCTCAAGAGCAGAATCGATCTCTTCAATCGTCAGCCCAAAGCGCGGTACGGTTAAGAGTAGCGCGTTAAAAGGTAGCATCGCAGCAGTGTCGCTACTGTCTGTCGCCGATGACTGCGCAGGGGGAATCTGTTGTGCCCTGATCTTCACACACTGCCCGAGTGTTTTCATCGGCGCTGCTACAAACCGCGGAGTCTTAAAGAGACATACGTGGCGGTGAGGTTCGGGGTCGGCACTTTCGCTATCGAACCCGAAATCCTCGGCCAGCGAGTGTAGAAAAGCTCGCTGTTGAGACTTCATTGGTTTGAATCTAATAAATTTCTGCGAGGTTTCCGAAGCAAAGACGCGGTATTCTCTTTCATAAGTCTGAGCAAATTGGGTATTTTCCTTAAACAGTTTAAGTGTAGTATCAGAATAGGGGACATGGTCATCCGTGTGAGTCTGCGGGTCGATATTGAGCGCGTCGGCCAAACGCGCATTGCGCTGCAAGCGGAGACATTCCTCATCGCACTTAAGTGCTTCTCGTTGGGGCGACGGGTTGTTCTTAGTTGCCATGCACTTGACTTCCTGCTTTCTGCGTTGACAGTCGCAAGTGATAAACGATTTTGCTTGACAAGGCTTATCCTCCTTGCAAGGGTATGGAGCATGGCATTGTTCAGCATCGAGATGTCCACAATTTCGCGTCTTACCGCAAGGCTGCTTGCATCGCGATCCGATGCTATCAGCATCTTCGCATTCGCCTGGTCGGTGGCACGTCTTCCTACACGCGTGACTACCGCATCTGAGCTTCTGACCGCAGGGTAAGCCGCAACGCGGTTCTTCAAACCAGCAAGGTTGGTTCTTCAGTGGTTTCTTTCCGCAGACGCATCGCTTCTCAACGAGAAACGGACACTTTGGACATGGCTCACTATCAGTGTGACAATTATGAGAGACTTGTGGGTGTCCACACGGCCGAGGTCTTGTACAGTCGAAGCGACATTCTGGGAGCTGAGTGCCACAGGGCTGTGGCGGTTGAAGAACCGTCCGGCCACAGTTGCAGCTGATTTCCTCGAATATAGCCTCAGGACAAGACGGACAGGGCCCTTTGTGGCATATTTGTTGACATTGGTGTTTTCCGCACTTCAATTCTCGTCCGCACGGGCGAGTACAAATGTGTTCCGCTTCAACTTCGTCGTTTACGGGGCCAGCGTGCCTATTCTTTCGTTTTGCTGCCATTCGCTCCATCGCCTTCTTTTCGCCGGGGCAGCAATGTTCGCCGTGCTCATGTCTCCCGCAATTGAGCTGAGCACGGCAGATTCTCATGCATTCGGGTGTTTCGACAGTACCCTGGTGGCACACCGAGCTCGTTTTTGTCCTCCCGCATCGGCAGCTGATTTCCATCCTTTGCATACACGGCGCGCATGACCCCGAGTGGCAGGCATCCTGGCAGAGATGACCGCATGGTAATGATTTGTTGCATATCTCTTTGCAATTGGGAATTGGATCTTCGCAACCCTGCCTAGGCTGGCCCAGGATTTCCGTCAATGGTGTTTTGCCACATGGGCAGTGAGTTATCAAGTCAGAGGAAAACGGGCAATGGGCAGCATTTTCGTCCTGAGTGTGACATCCCTTTTCGCAGCTATGCTTTCCACAATCGAATGATCTATCGCAGATCGCATCGCAAGAGAAGGAGCCCCAGTACCAGTTTTCAGGAAGGTCATTGCAGTCTAGGAGGTCGCCATCTAGGCTGACTTGGCCGTAATTGTACGACTCGTTCTTGTCGCCACGCTGCTCGCAAGGAATTTCCTTCGATTCCCGGCCACAATAGCAAACAGAGAAGACAGGAACCTCGCAGCTCCCACAGAGACCCGAATGGCACTCCTTTTCGCACTCGTGCTCTCCGCAAGGTAAAAGGTCCCCGCAGATCTCATGGCAACTCCATCCATGAACGTAATCTGTCTCGCCGCAGCGCTTAGTAGATGTGTGTTTACCGCAGAAACAGGACTGACTCGGTCCCATCTGGAGGCACGGGGGACAAGGCCCAGCATGACACTCGAGAGGACACGGGTGCGGGCAGGTCGCTTTAGGTTTCGAGCATGTTTGGCCGCAACTATGCGGACTAAGTCCCGGTATTGGTTTGGGACTGATCTCTTTGCCGCACCAACAATGATAAGTAGAGGGCTCATCAGTCATGGGGGAGTTGCATCCCGGACATCTCCAGTTAGATTGCTGCTGGTCAGAATTTCTGGCTCGATTAGAGAACCACTTATTCACACAACTCATGTGGGTTACAGTCCAGCATATAGAGCAAGACCAAACTTTTGAATTGCGCAAAACTTCATTAGTGCATATAACGCACTCATACTGCCCGTTGCTGATGTCTTCGTGAATCCTGGTAGGGAGGTCTTCAGCAGTTGACTTTGACGCCCTTTGGGTAGCGTTGATTTTGACCTTGGGCCTTATGGTGTTGTTGGAATTGTGTTCAGCTAGGGGCTGACCTGGTACGAATTCTCGTGCGCCAACATTTAAACCTGCCGGCGTCGTCGGATCGGTTTCTTCGGTTTCTGCGCTGGTAAGATGGCCACCGAAGGTTCGAGGCCTACCCAACATTGCTCTGTGACTACCTTCATTGCCTCCCCTTCTTGAACCCCTTGGGCCCCTCCGCCCTCTTCCGCCTCGACTTTCGGAAGGCGTCCCAGCCGATGCCGTAGGTGCTGCGGGGGCTGCGGCCGGCGGTTGGCGCCTTTCAGTATCTTGTTGGCCGCGTTGTCTCTGACCCCCACGACCTCCACGGTTCCCAACAAATCTTCCCCCACGAGGCCGACGACCACGGCCTCTTGAATTTGAAGGTGACTCTAAAACTTGCGAGTCTGCCATGATCACGTCCCTATGCAATAGAATAGATTCGTATGACAAAGTCAAAGCCAGGCTCAACAGCTGAATCGGATATGACTAGACTGTTTTTGTGATGCGCTTTTTGAAATACAGCGGCTTCGGATTTAGGAAAGAACTGCAGGCCGGTACAAACGCGAGCAGATTTGACGTTGCACGATAAAATTAGAAAAGTAAAAGAATTATGTAGAAAATTGATCATGAAGCCCAACCCACCAAGATGTTCCTATCCATATATTTGGAGGTTTTGATAGGTTTTGATGGGTTTCGCTCCGTCGGTATGGATCTCACGAAGTCAACTGTGGCGATGAGTCGATGAGTCTTCATGCAAGGCTGTGAGTCAATGTGGAAAAATTGGACTACTATTTGGTAGCGATGTCATAGGGCTTTCAGGCCTTGCGGCAAGGGTCGAGACCCTGTAGATCATACCAGGTAGATTAGGTACCTATCTATCTAGGTAGAATCTGTTAGGGGTTAGGGCTAGAGGAGGTGCACACGGACCACTACGGAGAAGACTAGCGCGCGGGAACTATCTTTTTTTTAACATCCAACCAATGGTTGCGAAGAAAACGGATCGGCGAACATATTCTGCTTGTCCGATGGTGACTAACTTTTCCCTGCACGTCTTTACAACTTGCAGATTTAATAGATTATTTCGGAATGAATCATTCTGAATCAACAAGCCTAGCACTTTGTCGAAGTTGGGGTAGCTAAGCAATGCAAGAAATCTTATACCCAGCCTGAGGTATAGTTATGATTCTTCGATACACATCGACTTTTCGGATCGATAGCTTGGCGAGATTTTCGGTCCTATTCAGCAAATAACTGAAAGACATGGCTGTCAGCCCGTTCTTCACCGCAACACCACCACATCACATCCGGGCGGCTGTTGGTCATGAAGCAGTGCTTTTATCGCTTAAGCATCTGTTCGCCTGCATGCAGTAAAAGGTAAATTGCATACGCTCAACACCAGTCTTTCATCACGTGCCTACAGTGGCGCCGATGGTAGCAACTCATTTTCTTGCTAATGCAGTTACTCTGATCGCTATCACCTGCCCGCCTCCCCACGCTGCGTACATGTTCATAGCCTACTACGATATACGATATGCGCCTCAAAACATAAAGACCAAGACGCTTCGAAGATTATGGAAGGTGTCACAACCCCGCCCTTCATTTCGATTCAGCTTGGATCGGTTTGAGGTCATTTTGACACATCTCTCAATGATAAGACGCAGTACTTAACAGGTTGAGACGAGTCATATGTCATGGACCATTGGCTATCAAGATTCCACTATCTCTAAAACATGTACTACCTCCTACGCGGATTAGAGACGTCCAGCCCCCAATCACGGACCACCTATCTTAATTGTAAATCTAGGTAGGCAAGCCGCGGGTCAGTTTCCACAAGCTATATTTGGGGAAGCGCTCTCTTCAAAGACACCAATTGAAGCCGTAACTAGTGTCAGGCAGAGCTAGAATCATGCGATCGTCAGGTCTACCTACCATCTTGGTAGTAAAAGGGTGCGTTCGATGTAAGCTAATCTGACACTAGGTGCACGTATCTGCAAGCTCAACCAGCTGCTGGTACGGCGGCACTCTCCTAGGTAAGCCTTTCCCAAAAATCTCTCGTCGTCATCGCTCTAGGCGTACATCTACTTCGCAGGAAAACGCCTTCCCAAGCCACGTTCGGCGCCCGAGTAGGCGTTGCAGCGTTTGGCGGCCGATGCATGCGTTGGTCTTACGAAGTCAAATTTAGCAGCAAAAAGCAACCTCACGAAGGAAGATTTTCCCAGCGTCACAATTTCCCTGCAGCGTAGCATCCACAGAGTGGCAGGGTCGTCTAAAAACCCCAAGACCATAAGTTGTGTCATGATTGGTCGGACGAGGTAAGGAAAAGATGTACAACTGAGATACATGCAGCAAACCTCGTATGTGTGCTCATAAGTCGACGGCACTACACCTACCAGAGTAGCGAGTGCGGGATGTTTTCTTATTGGGCTTATTTCCCGTCTTTGCACGAACTCCAACAACCACATCGGTTCCTCTCGGTGCTATCTAGCGACATGTTTACGACAAGCTCTACAACAATTATTCGATAGGTGATTTATCAACTTGTTGACATTATTTGTTATGAGTTACTACTGCCTACCTAGGATTGGGAATTGCCTCGATACTATTTCTCTTTCATTCTTAAGCCAGAAATTACCTGGGTAGGTAAGATGCTTATTGAAAGGGACCTCCGTGCCTGAAACGCCTGGAAATTTGGTCAGGATGTTTATCTCTGACAGTCACTTTCCAGGTATCAGTCGAGTAATGACGCTGTCAGAGCGACGGGTCATCAAGAAACGCCTTGAATGTAACAATGCAGCCATTTCCACATGGAGTATATTAAGTGGCTTGAATGACTTCCCGTGGCTGTTGTTACCCCATCATGCTCTCCGTGATTGACGCCGATCACAGACCAGGTGATGCGCCGCATGAAGCCACATTATTATACCGCCGGGCTGGCTCAGGTGAGGTCTTGACATCTTGTCTGTTCTTTGTGTAAGTGTCACCAATTTATACCTACCTATACCATGGATCATGAGCATGGACTCCCGACTGCAACACAACTGCATACTGCACGGTATTCTGAACCAATATACTGCTGACTCAGAACTAGCGATATTATCAGGTTACTGTCTGGTGTCGGCGAGCGGCGAGGCTTGAGCCTGAGCTGCGTTTCTGAGATTATCAACATCTTTTTTAGTGATAAACTACCTGACTTAGGTACCCGCCTACCCCTGCCGCCATGCGTGGTTCCATAAAAATTTACCCTTGCCCCTGAACTTCGTATCGACTACCCGCCCCACTATCGGCTAGCCTCCGAGGGTTCAATGGACCAAGGGTCTGAATCTGCATTTTCTTAATCGACCTACCAAGTGCCCGTCCAGCCTAAGCCGATGTCACTTTCTAGATTTGGGCTTACTATCAGCAGATTGCTAAGAAAAAAAAGGAACAAGAGGAAAAAAGACATTGTAGCCCCCGGTTCAGATTCGAGTTAATCCTGCCCCCGATCCGATTCTCATGGTCCTGTTCGAGATCAACTTTTATACTGCCCCTTAGAGGACTACTAAAAGGACATGGAGTGTGGAGTATCTATTTCAAGATACTTGGGATATGAAGACAATTCAAGCCGGCATCATGGGTGTTGATGACGATGCTACCAAGTGATAGTGGGAAATGCGGCTGTTGGCCCTATTATCCGTCTTGATTGGGCAGACCCTTGCTATGCTGCATCTTGGGGTGGGTTGCAGTGAGGTCCAGCCGAATCTCTCGACATGGAGGATGCGCGCTAGCATCTGGTATGAGGAAGTGATATACATATATCCTTGCATATTATCCTCGTTGTTTCCCTTCATGGTTTACACTTCCCTATCCTCGAAGCTTTTGGATGAGCTCCTTCTGAGTTGGACTGAGTTTTGAGGCCCCTATTCGCGGGAAAGCTTTCCATCATGAGGACCACTCAGAACTACCCGTTTCTTTCCTCACTTCTACTCCTCGCCTCAGCCTATCCTTCTTCATCTGAGCTGGTAGTCCCCGAAGCTTCCCAACTTAGTGGACCATGGCGATATAGCGGTTGCTACGTGTATGCTGTATAACACCTTCCCGTATGTAAACATTGATGCTAACTGACTCCAAGTGACGTTGGTCGAACAATCTATGCAGCTTCTACTACGTCCGATGGCATGACAATAGGGAAATGCATTGAGTTCTGTGACAAGAAAGGCTTTCCCTACGCCGGAGCTGAAAATCATAACGAGTGCTGTGAGGAAACCCCCATTCTTAAAAGGCAACATGTTTATGCGCATGTGTTAACCATTATTAGACTGTGGGATCAGCCTCGCCTTCGGTGCCAACGAGGTCGAAGACGCAACAGAATGCTCGACAGGCTGCTCAGGCAATAGCACGGAAGCATGTGGCGGTTTGAATCGATTAACGTTATTCTTCAATCCTTATAACACAGGCCCCAAGCCGGAAAGTTATGAGTTCAATATGCAGTATATCATACCTACTCCTAGCCTTTCCAATGCTATCGTTGGAAGAGCTGCCGATCCAACCCCATCACCCGCTGCTGGCCCTTCACAACCCTTAGTCGTAGCTGACTACAACTGGTATGGCTGCCAGACGGAGGCTACCAACATCCGAGCGCTAAGCCTATTCACCTACGCGGACGATGCGATGACACTGGACAGTTGCCAGGCTTTTTGCAGCGGGAAAGGAACAACCTACTTCGGTGTCGAGTATGCCCGCGAATGCTACTGCGGTAATAAGTTCGAGACGGGCTCGGTTCAGGCACCGGCAAGTGATTGTAGCATGCTCTGTGCCGGAGACCAGACGGAGTACTGTGGAGCTGGCAACCGCCTGTCTGTCTATATCAAGAACGGAACTGAAGTTATACCGACTTCCAGCGCTTCTGCCACAGCAGGCCCCACAAGCAGTGCTCCGGGAACACCGGCGGCTACCGGGTTTCCTGATGGCTGGACTAACCAAGGCTGCTGGCAGGATGGACCGAACGGCCGTATCATGCCGACTTACCAGGCACCAGACGACCCCGAACTGACGCCGCAGAAGTGTGCGCAAGTCTGCTTCACCAATAACTATACGATCTCAGGAACCGAATACTATACGCAATGCTTCTGCAGCGACGCAATTTACAATGGCGGGGTCGCAAGCGATGATACTTCGTCATGTTCGACCCCTTGCGGAGGCGACAGTTCCGTCATGTGCGGTGGTTCCGGATACCTGACTATCTATTCCGATGGCACACCACCTGTCTACAAAGCACCAACTCCAGCCAGAGACGTCCCTAATTGGACGTATCAGGGGTGCTATGAAGACAACGTCAACAACCAGCGAACTCTTTTCTGGCAGCTTACGTTCCCTGGTACTATGACCCCTGAGCAGTGTCTGTCGAAATGTGCTTCATTCGGCTACGCTGCTGCGGGTCTAGAGTACGGTGACGAGTGCTACTGCGGTGACCCCATAGATATTGGTACGGCAGGTTCGACAGTAAGACCAGAGGAAGAATGCAACGTCGCATGTGCTGGGGATGCCTCTTCTATTTGCGGCGGAGGCTCCCGGCTTTCAATTTACTTCTGGACTGGAACGGAGCCGCTTTACGTGTTCCATTACCCTCAAGGCAATGATGCTGGCACATACTCCAACTTGGTCGGCGGTGTTGTTACCCCCTTAATGACGATGCAGTCAATTACTGGCAAGGTCACTTTCTTGGAGAAATGGGGAACTGGTGCGGCCAATAGTACCGGCGCTTACGAGCTTGACCTGACCCAACTCGGCGACTTCGATGCTGCTTGGAGGACTATGCACGTAAAGACTGATATTTTCTGCTCTGCGGGTCTTATTCTTCCAGACAAAGGCGCAAGACAGCTTACTGTGGGTGGTTGGTCCCTCGACTCCACATACGGCATCCGTCTGTACACACCTGATGGTTCAGACGGTGTCAAGGGAACCAACGATTGGGAAGAGAATGTCCAGACTCTAAAACTTCAAAGGGGAAGATGGTACCCGTCTGCCATGCTCATGGCGAACGGATCGATCCTGGTTGTTGGCGGCGAGATTGGTTCGAACGACAAGCCGGAACCCAGTATTGAACTTCTGCCTCAAGTGGGCCCTGTCATAACAATGGACTGGCTTCAACGTACAGATCCGAACAACTTGTATCCGTTCCTATCAATCCTTCCCGGAGGCGGCATCTTCGTTGCTTACTGGAACGAAGCCAGGATACTTGATGAGGTCACGTTTGACACGATAACAACTCTGCCTAACATGCCGGGCGGTGTCAACGATGATCTCGGCGGCCGTACGTATCCTCTCGAGGGCACAGCTGTTCTCTTGCCTCAGTTTGCACCTTATACCGACCCCCTAGGTATTTTGATATGTGGTGGCTCTACCCTTGCTCACTCTGCTCTGGATAATTGCGTGTCCACGTACCCCGAGGCGGCGGATCCAACCTGGACACTGGAACGCATGCCCTCCAAGCGTGTGCTGAGCTGCATGGCCCCTCTGCCCGATGGCACTTACCTGATCGCGAACGGAGCCCACGCAGGTATTGCCGGGTTTGGGCTCGCAACCGATCCTAATTACAACGCACTTCTCTACGACCCATTCCAGCCCGTCGGGTCCCGCATCTCCATCATGGCCAACACCACGGTCGCGCGCCTGTACCACAGCGAGGCCATCACGCTCCTCGACGGGCGCGTCCTAATCACAGGTTCTGACCCGGAGGACGGGAAGTACCCCCAGGAGATCCGCGTCGAGGTGTTCACGCCGCCGTACCTGTACAGCACCAAGCCGCGGCCGTCCTTCACGGTCGAGAACAAGGACTGGGCGTACGGCGAGACCGTCACCTTCGAGCTGGGCGACACCCCCGCGGGCACCATCCAGGTCACGCTGCTCGGCGCCGTCTCCAGCACGCACGGCAACTCGATGGGCGCCATGGGTTGCGATTGAGACGTTGGACCCAGTTGTTTGCCACTCAAGGCAGAGGTAGCTGCTGGGTCTTCGAGTGGGAATGACAGGTGTTCCGCTCT
>JAOXNQ010007696.1:0-11297 GCA_028571165.1 Hypoxylon perforatum
CGAACTTTCTCCGTGATAGGCTGATCTTTTCTCCCAGGCCGTCCCTCGGGTCGCCTGGTCAAGGGGACCGTGACACGTTGTTCATGAAAATCAAGGGTCAAACTGCCCGTATCCCGAATTTGATGCCAATTTTTGCAGACTGGAAGAGGCCGAGTCGCGGAATTGTTAGCGCTCACCTAAAGCTACTCAGGGAGAAAGTTAATCAAAGACTTCGAAGGTGGCCTTTCCAATACTGTCCTGATACTCCGTGGCTAACTAGAGAATCAGCTTCAACTTCAGTAAAGCGAAGCAACAGCAGCTTGAGGCTGCCGACTTTGCACTATTCACTGGACTTTGGTGGCCCGATGCTTCGCTCCCGCGGCTTGAGACACTGGCCTATCTCGTCATCTGGCTTTTCACGTGGGACGATGAAATAGATGAGCCAACAGGATCATACTCAGAAGACTTCGAGGGCGCGCAGACCTACAGAAACCATACTTTGCGGTTTGTGGGCATTTGTCTCGGTGTGCTGCCTGTTGATACGAATTTCTACCCTCGAAACCAACTCATCCAGAGCTTCGACATCATTGGTTATTCGCTGCGTTCTTCATACGACATGAACCAATGCCAACGGTTCTATGATGAGGTAGCACGATTCATGGCGGCTTCTGAGGTAGAACAAGCAGGGCGCTTAAAAGGGCAAGTATTCACGCTCGAAGAGTACTGGGCATTTCGTATGGGAACGAGCGCAGTATACATCAGCTCAGCTGCTAGCGAGTACTCGATGTCATTACAGTTGCCCTTGGAAGTGATGCGATGCGACTCGATGCGAGTTGTGTGGGACGAAGTCAACGTCATTATCTCCATAACGAACGATTTGCTATCGTTGAGGAAAGAAATAAAGCATAGGTGCATCGATAGCATCGTTCCTCTCACGTTTGCTTCCACTAATCGCATCCAAGAAGCAATATCCCAAGCCGTCTCTGCTTTGCGAGCGTCCAAAAATCGCTTTGATAAGGCAGCAAATAATTTGATAGTCGCAAGTCTCAACAATAGGGAGTGGTATGAGCAAATCCAAAGATTTATCGCCGTACAGAGAAGTAACTCCGTTGGAAACCTTCTTTGGAGGTAAGGTCCCATTTATGAGTTGCCTCCATTGAAACTGCGGTATTCGATATTGACTCTCTACAGCCTCAAGACACAGAGATATAACATTCCGAAATTGGTCGATAATGATGGAGGCTATACATTTGAGTTAGGCACCTGATTCAAGAATTTGGTAGTGATGTCTACTCAATGGAGATTCTGAAAACTCGATTCAATCACTTGGGTAAACTCGTCGATTTCCTTTGAGCGCAAGCCTAAGTCTTGATGTTTGTTAGGTACTTCCTATTAGGTAGTCTCTTCTCAACAGGGATCGCATATTGTATTCGTGACACGATTACTTGCCATACCGTTAAGTCCGATAATTAGCTATTGACTGTTAGGTGTCTATAGTATGGTTGGTTCTAGATTATTAGTTGTTTTGCCCCTCCTCGCTATCTAGCTTTAAAGCATTTATCTAATATGTTGAATATAGGTATCCGTGATGTTTTAACATCTTTACTCTAAGTCTCTAATAGCTCTAGGGTCTGCCTCTTAGACTCCAGCTGAAACGACAATATATCATCATATTATGTCCTCATGTACAAGATTTAGTGAGATGCACATTTCCGGCTGACGTGACTATATTCGAAGGCCAGTAATATCCCTGTCAAATGGGATATCGCGGCGAGGGTTACTAGGACGTGGAAGAATTGGTGAGACGAGCCCCAAACGTCGAATTTGCCTGGATATCGACTCTCGGGAATCTTGAACTGTTAAGTCACAGTAGTTAGAGTCTATGTCTATCACGTGCGACATCTAGAGGCTTACACCATAAACTATAGCCCCGAGAAAAAGAAAGAAGAATTGGGCCAGATAACCGGGCAGTCCAGATTGTTTCAACATTTGCGAGACGCCAAACACGACGCAGCCATGAATCACCGGCGCAAAGCCAGATATGGCAGTCGCTGCAAATACGAGGGTTCGAAAAATGCGATGCTTTCGAGTTTGGAATTTAGGGTTCGCCATTATGAAAATGTTCATCGATCCGAGAGCTCCGATCTGTCAGCCAAAGTAGGGTTAGATCTATGATAGCAAACCAAAAAATGTGTGTACGTTGACTCACCATTGACCAGTAGATGGCACGTGGCACGGGCTCGCACCAGAATATCATATATATCCCCGATGTGAAGGCGCCCAAATTATAGATCGTTATGCCTACCAGGTCCATTCGTAGCCAAAGCTTCTCTACTTTGTTTGAGTGGTTCATCAATGTGTGGTATGTCACAGACAGCCCATAGCATATGACAGTGCACAAGAGGAAGAAGGCGAAAACGAAGATATCAGGACCCGTCATGCTAGGATACCGAGTTATAAGGTACTCCAAGATATACCACTCGCCGAGCAGAAACAGGATTGCTGGTATTAGATGAGAATATATGTTGACCGTCTCGTTATGAATGTACGACCAACTCTGGAATGAGATTCGAGCAGATCCTGAGATCGGGCGATAGCCGTGATGAATGTACTCGTTGTCTTGATGCCATTCCGGCAGCTCCTCATACGAGATGAGCTGTACTTTGCGTGCTTTGGCAAGTCGAGATGTGTTTACGTTCCCAGCTGGGGGGCTGAGAGAAGAAGGTGACCTCTTGTGCGGGGAGGAAACCCGAAGACGGGGAGTAGGCGCCATTGCAGTTGTGTCGAGCGATAATGTGGGCGGCGGGTATTGGAGTGGGAGATTAGATACTGAAGATTCGTACGTTCTCGCACCGGACCCTTTTGTTTGTTGTTTCTGCTGACTAGATGCTAGCATTACCGTCAATGTGACAAGGGTTATTCTTAGGGCTTGGAGTTAAGGTCTCAAATTGAATATAATAATTCTCTAGGGTCTTAAGGTCTATGCTCCCTTAATTTATCGAGGAGGAGAGCGTGCCTATTTATGCCTAAAATATCGTTTACATAAAATGAGGTGTTGGCGTTTGTGGCGCCATTGGTCTTGTATGTAAATCTACCCGATATAATATCCGCTAATTAATTATTGTAACTCCTGGTACTCAGTAAACGCTTGTGACTCAGCCTTAATCGTGAGGCTATCATGCTTCTAACAATCTCTTGGTATAGCTTCTTCCATCCGGCCATGTGGCCGTGTGATACCAACTCCTCCCTTCTCAAAGCTCATCTCTAAGCGTTCGTGTGAATTCTCGGGCTCGCTTGTCTATAGGCTTATCTCAGGTGGGCTCGGACTGAATCCCGCTTTGGAGCGCTCCAAGGCGCGCGCTGTGGCTAGGGATAAAGGAACGCGGGATTCTAGTCTGAGGTTGCTCGGGAGCGATAAAAGGTCCACTGCACACATCCAAAAATGCAATGTACACTCCCATAGAATTGAATCATTTTAAATCGTAAAAATATAATATTAACATGTAGAAGATAAGCTAGCTAAGTCCATCTTCTGAGCGTCTTGCGATTATAATTAAAATTAGATTTGGTAAATTTCCAAGGGAGTGTATACTGTAACTTTTGATTTGTGCAATGGCAAGCTTATCGCGACTAGGTAACCTCAGACTAGAATCCCGCGTTCCTTTATCCCTGTAATTACTAGCCACAGCGCGCCTCGGCGCGCTCCAAAGCGGGATTCAGTCTGACACCTGAGATAATGGGCGAAATTATCAGTAGCTCGGGTCTAATAGTGTCGGACCTGATCTATGGACTTAGTACTGACCCGAAGCGGCTTCGCGCCATATCGCCTACTTACTATGCGCGCGCGCCTAATGCCTACGCTTTCTTGCTTTTTCACATCTAGAGGCAAGGGGACATTTACCGGGCAGTTGAATTGGCTGTAGCGCTGAACGCTGCGGGCACGGATACCGACCTACGAGTATTTGAGGGCGAGGGGCTCGGCGACCCAACATACCTATCTTGCAATTTCGGTGATAGATCAATGGCTCGAAAAATACGTGCTAGTTAAGCAACCTAATAAGTAAAGAGAATTAAGTAGCCACTTGTGAGGCGGATTCTCACCAGTCCGGGTACCTCAAGCATGCAAAATAAATATCAACATAACAGATCTAATCTACAGCTGAATTGCCATAATTCTTGCTATATTTTTTTGTATATCACCAGGGACGGTTGAAAATTTCCCCCGCACCCCGCCCCCTTTTCTTCCCCGCATTGGCCCCAACATCCTCTATTATTAGGTAAGCACACTAGCTTACATAATTTCTCCCTCATTGGTTGGATCGTTTCTACCATCACCGTGATGCCTCGGCTCTACATCGTCCTGAATGTAATGACAAACCCAGAGGCGCTCATGCCTCTGAGACTGGAACCATCCGTCCCAAATAGGTAGTCCATCATGGCTAATGTCCCCAAGGCTTCGTCGTCCACCGAGGGGTTTTTCCAGTCGCTTCCCTTTTTTGTACCGCAATATACAGTTCCTAGTCAGTTGTCAGATTTGATGACTCCTGCAGCGGCTCAGCGGCTCTCTGACGACCCTGTTCTTGCCCGAATTCTCTACCAATATCTCCCCACCGATGCACGACAGCAGGTTGGTGCGTCCATCCACAGGCTGTCACGTCGCGTTCTTCAGCCTTCTGTCCTCCGCTACGCCGTTGAGGCTGATACTGATATTCCCACTTTACATCCCTTGACAACTTTCGGGGAGGTAAATAAGACGGATCCTCTCCGTACTTCTGCGGGATGGAAGGCCCTTAAAGCAATATGCGTAGAGGAGGGCACCGTTTCTATCGCATATGACGAAGCAAAGACCGACTTTAATCGGAGAATTGCTCAGTTCGGCTTGGTCCATGTCTGGACCCCCGCTGCGGCAATGACCATGTGCCCAATGTCGATGACAGACGGGGCGGCAACGCTCCTATCGAGACATTTGGCCGATCCCGACGGCGATCAACCGGGGCGGCGGGCTGTTTTCGCTGAGGCGTACCGTCGGCTAGTATCCCAAGATCCGCGGCAGAGCTGGACAAGCGGCCAGTGGATGACAGAGAGAACAGGAGGCAGCGACGTAAGTGGGACAGAGACGCTCGCTCGTAGACTTATCCAGGGTGAAATCTCCGAGGACGAAAGGCAAGGGCTCGATCAAGATACTCTAGGTCAACCGCTAGGACCTTGGCGCATTGATGGCTTCAAGTGGTTTAGCAGCGCTACGGATTCAGAGGTGGCTGTACTTCTGGCCCGAGCTTCTCAAGGAATCAGTGCCTTTCTTGTACCCATGCGACGTAAGGTGCGCGGTCGAACAACACCTGGAGTGGGCGATCTGGACGGCCAAGCAACAGAGCTGAATGGTATTAGAATTCAAAGACTGAAGGACAAGCTGGGCACTAAAGGCCTCCCTACAGCCGAGCTCGAGATCAAAGGGGCGCGTGGCTGGCTCATCGGCCAGGAGGGTAAGGGGATCAAAGAGATATCCGCCATTCTCAACATCACAAGAATCCACGCGGCTGCGGGGAGTGTCGCGTACTGGGCTCGCGGCCTAGCTGTCTGTCGTGCCTTTTCCAAAGTGCGCAAGGCTAGGGGCCGACTCCTATACGACCATCCTCAGCACGTCCTCTGGATGGCCGCCGAGACCGTAAAGTACTGGGCTGCGACCCAATTGTCCTTCTTTGGAATTGCGCTGCTAGGTTGCAATGAGCAGAGCTGGGAGGCAGCAACCAAGAATACGGCATCGGAGACGCTCATTTCGCGAGACTCTACTCATCGAATAGCCCTCTTACGTCTCTTGACACCAGTTATCAAGGCACAGGTTACAGTGGCCAGCGCGAATGGACTTCGGGAGTGCATCGAGTGTCTCGGTGGCGTAGGCTACTGTGAAAATAATGAGGATGGAGGCATCATGAATCTTGCCAAGCTGTATCGAGACACACTCGCCAATACAATCTGGGAAGGCACGGTCAGCGTTATGGCTGAGGATGTTGGTCGTGTCATAAAAGACAAGCGCATCGCCGGCGGGAATATCGTTGAAACCGTCTTTGGCTCCTGGGTTAAGACTGTCCTGGAACATTGCCGTGGTTCTTTCAAAGAAGAGTGCGATGTCGTAGAAGAGAGGCTACAGGATCTTGTTGCACTTATCCATAACGCATCTGCCAAGGAAATAGAATATGAAGGTAGGAACCTTCTAAGCCATCTCGAGGCTATCAGCAGCGCCGTCCTTCTTCTCCATGACGCTAGCACAGACGGCGAGGAAGTCGCATCTCACATTGCCTCAAGATACGTTTGGTCTCATGCAGTGCCTCATAGTCGATATAGGCGGAAACAATCTGATCGCGGAGATAACGCTTCTATTGATCGCAAGATATTCTTGGGGACAAGCTTTCAGCCTGGGAGCAAGTTATAGGTCCTGTCCTAATGGTCATAGCTGTAAGAAGTGTTGCGGTTAAGAACTATTACACAAGCGTAAAATGATTTTGAATTATTTTAAACTATTATTAAAAATATTCTTTTTAGATATAATAATTATACAAGGTATATATAGGTAGGTACAACCAGAGAGCCGCAAATACACCAATTCTACCTAACATAATTAATACGCCAAATTGTGAATTTGTGCGCGATTACAAGACCGTGAGTGCGCATCGCGCAATTCTTTATACACCCAGTATGCGATTCATCATATGTTCAACCTCCGGCAAGGACCGCAGATGCTTCTCGACGCCTTGTTTCTGCGCGCTCAAACCGTACTGCTTCCCAATGACCAGGCACTCTATCAAAGCCTTGCAAGCCCGCTTCTGCAGCGCTCCCGGAGGCTGCTGGGCTATCAACGCCGCCATCTGCTCCGGGATGGCCTCACCAATGAGCCACCGGTGGGCGGCAGCTTTCTCCTGGCAGAGGATCAAGCACGCGGCCGAGGGTATGTTGAGAAAGCGGTCCTGTCCCTTTTCGTTGGCCTGCTGGGCGCACTGGAAAATGGTGATCAAGAGGAGACGCAACAGGGCAGAGTCTCGGCTGTCGCTGGCGACGAGCAGCTTATTTGCATACGCCTGGTTCACGTCACTAAACAACCCAACCTCATAAATGCTACCGATATATCCTTCAAAGAACTCCGCGGTGACCCGGGATATGTACTCAATCGGCCCTGGTTTCTGCTTGTCGAGCATGGCGAAGTGGACTGTCATGAGTAGGGTCGTTCGGAGCACGTTCTGTTCCCGATTCTCATTCCGGATACAACCATCGAAATCGATCAGGGATTCTCTGATGCCGAGGTGGAAATACTCTAGAGAGTCCCTCTCGCAGGCGATGGCGGCCCAGTCTGCCATTGCCGCAGATGTGATGTCGTCTCCTGGCTTCCACCCGTATTGGACAGCTGTGAATTTCGTCTCCATGCCGGTGAAGGTCATGATGACCACCAGTGCCTGCATATCTCCGGGCGTGACCTTCTGCAAGCAATATGTCGGCAGGTCGCCCATAGCCTGGAGCTTCCTTGCACTCTTAGCATACACCAGCCCCGCGAGGAACACATGGTACGGTTTTGCCCATGCCCGCATTTGCTTCATCTTGTTCTCCTGGACCAGCTCCCGCAGCACAGGCAGACTGTCCATGCGGTTCACCGCCAAATACTTGAGATATAGGGTCATCAATTCAAGGACCAGAGGAATGCGGATGGATAGGACCAGTCCCTTCGTGACCAGGTCCACAGCTCGCGTCGAATGCTTGAAGCGCGCATTCAGGACCTGCTCCTGGAGCCCAAGTAGCTCTTTCACCCGTTCATCCAATGGATCCGTAGGTCCTCTCAGAGAAGCAACTCCCAGAAGAGATGGCAATTTATCCACGCGCGCTCCTTGCTTGAGCAGTTCCTCCGTAATTTCTCTCGAGTTCACCAAAATGGCTCGCACCAATGGGGTGTCCGTGTCGCCAGTCTCCCCCTTGGCCTCGATGCGGGCACCGTGCTCGAGAAGCACCGACACAACGTCTCTGTTTTGACCGATTACTGCTATGTGTAGAGCAGTTAACATGCTTCGATCCTTGAAGTTGACACGTGCCCCATGTTCAAGCAGGAGCTCCACCACTTCTCGGTGACCTCTGTTGACTGCCCAGTACAAAGGTGTCCGGCCGTAATTGTCCTTCCGCGAACTGAGGCGGGCATGTGTGCCGAGTAACATTTTAGCCCAGGGTACGTTTCCAAAGTATGCCGCGAGATGCAAGAGAGTGAAGGTGGGCGGGCTGCCGCCGTTCTTCTCCTGCTCCCAGTAGACTTTCCACCATTCTGTCCGGACGGGAGAGTCCACTTGAAAGAATGGACGCGAGAATTCTGTCGCTGAATCGATCACATGAATGGCGTGGTGGAAATGCACCGGCCAGTACTGGCTGGCGTAAGATAAGAAGGGATCCTGGCTGGGCGTGCTGGAACTTCCGTACCCGCATTCTACGTGATCCAAACAAGTCTGCATGAGCTTCCTGTGGGTTTCCTGGCCCATATGGAACATGTCGATCCCTTTGATGTTGACTTGATCGCTCTGGAAGAATTCTTTCGCCGATTCGTGAACCAGATTAGCGACGTCTCCTTCGACTTTCACGAGCAACCCGCCGACCCTAAGCCGCCTCCGGGTCACTTGCGTTGCTGGAATAGTACCATCCGCCTTAACCCCTGCGGCCACGGCCAATTCTTCCAGTGCAAGTGGCCGGGCAGCGAGAACAACCCATTGAAGAATGGGGACCAAAGCTTCCTTATCGTCGGCCTGTCGAAGAAGCCGCTGATAAATCCCACCTAGGCCTTTGGGAATTTGGCGGAGCACTTCATCGATCTTGCTCCAACTCCGTCCCTGAAGCTCATTAGCAACGAATGCAACCCACAGAAAGGTACCATCAGCGCCAGCTAGCAGGCTCTGTTGAACTTGCGCGATCATCTCCTCGGAAAGGTCTTGCTCGGATGCCAGTTCGGCGACTTTGGCAAAGATGTATCTGTCGACATCATGCGTAGTTTCCGTGTCGGAGGCGTCCAACTGAATCTGCTGATAGCGACCGAGTTTGCTCTCCAACACAGCCGGCTGAGGTCGGGAGAGAATGATGAGCTTCAGTCGTGGCTTTGCCCCTTCCCCAGACTTCGACAAGTAGCTTCCAACGGCATCTAGAAGTTGTCTCAGTGATTCCTTCTCACACTCGTCGAGACCATCGAGGACCAAGACTACCTGAGAAGATGTGGTCAGCTGGAGCAGAGTCAGGAAAACCCTCCACAGCGCGACAAAACTGGAAATTGTGTACTTGGTCGTCTCCGCCCCCTCGAATGAGTTCTTGACTTCTTTGGCCAGGTGGGGCTGGAGGTCGATCCATTGATGCAAGACGCCTCTCAATATAGTCAATACGGTGTTCCGATTCTTGTCACGATTACTGCAGAAGTAATAGAGGAGAACATTGTCACCAGCGTCAACCAGTGGTTGTAGCACCTCGGTGATATAAATCGCGAGCATTGTCTTCCCTTTTCCAGGGCCACCTGAGATCCAGAGGAGTGGTTGACTCGTATCTGCCAGCCATTCTTGATAATGGTGATGCTTCGTAACCCACTCGCAGGTTCCATCAACCCTGCGTCCCTTCAGTGCAATGAGGGACTTCCGATCAACGTCCGGTCTTGTCAGAAGTAAGGCGTCAAGAACGGGCGCGGCCTCGACATACGTGTTTGCGGCCAAAGGTATCGTCTTGGAGGCGGCGGG
The DNA here is from genome assembly GCA_028571165.1 of Hypoxylon perforatum. Lineage (NCBI taxonomy): Eukaryota > Fungi > Ascomycota > Sordariomycetes > Xylariales > Hypoxylaceae > Hypoxylon > Hypoxylon perforatum. The sequence continues at coordinate 9,717 of JAOXNQ010007696.1, forward strand.
CACGAATGAAAGGACCTCTCTTGCGTATGCTGCTGCGGTCGCTGCAGCCCAGGCATGCCAGATATCTGAGCTGTGCGAGTCTGCGTAGTCGCTAATTCCTCGGATGACCAGGTACTGAGCGGCATCCCTCATCCCAGTTGCCTCTTTCTCGAAGCAGAGAATATCATGCTTGCGTGCGAACTGGTCCCGGCCTGCTCCGTTGCGCGTCAAATGACGGACGGAGGCAATTGAGCCATAATGAACAACGGGATCCTGTACTTCACGCGGCTGCCTCGACCGGATCCTATCCGGGTCGCAATGACTGCATCCGCCTTCTTCGGATTCATTGGTTGCATGATCATAATTTGCGTCGAAGAGGATGTCTTGTTCTAGGCCAGGGTGGGCAAAGGTAACTGGATCTTTCTGCACGATCTCGGAGATGTAGCGGGACATCTTGCTTTCTTCAAAGACGGCGGCTGTCTCGGCCTTCCCCATAGCTGTGAGAAGCAAAAGTGTCGGCTGATCCAACGCTCTGCGAAGAGCAATCTGATCTTTCGCTCGTTCCCCGTTCACGTCGTACTCGACGATACCCGACCACCCAGCTGCCGACTTGCTGACAACAACATCACCGAGACGAACATCATCCTTCGTATCGGGCACTCCTCCCGCAATGCCTACCATCAGATTGAATCGGACAGATGGGTAGCTTGCATGCAACTGTGCGGTCACGTCGGCCAGCGACGATTTTCCGTACACCTTCGGATACGCCACAACGACATTGTGGCCCTGAAGATTTCCTAGAATGTAGTTGTTGCTGCCGTCTGAATCCTGATCCGTAGGTAAATTGTCATGGACGCGATCGAGCGCTGCTTTAGCTGCGGCCACCTCGACAGGCAAACGGCAGACCCAGCCAACTGCATAGTCTTCACGGGATGCCATCTCCAGCCAGGGCGCATGTCAAGAAACGAGAGACTCTAAGAGCGTCGGTGCCGATGCGTTGTGTTAGCCTAGGGCGGTCCATTGCGCGACAGCCTCGCGACTTTTTAGGCCGTCGCATCGTTGTCAGCGGCCCAGCCCGTTGTTAGTAGCCGGGGCCTTGTATTAGTGGGACCGGGCACGGGTACTAGTGGGCTACCCAGTCTGGTAACGCGCCCGCGAGCGGCTGAACATCCTGGCTCAAATAAATCGACGTGGTTGGTTCCTGCTTGTTCCGGTCACCGACCCCATGCGTCTCAAACATGCAGTCAGCATTGATGCAACTGTTGGCGGGAGTCATCGTTCCCCAGCCTATTAGCGTAGTGGGGCGGGGCACGGGTAGACGTTGATTGGCAGAAAGTCCATCCGGTCGTCGAGTCCCCGAAAAGGTGTGAATGGGCCCAGGCAACCAGCTCAGCGAGGCTGGCGCTTAGCGAGCCCAACCGAAGAAAAGAGCCGCGTCCCAACTTTGCAAGACACAAAAAAACTACGAAGCAAAGAGGAAATGCATTTCTTCGATTCCATTCTTGCTCCCTCTCAAATTCCGGCTTTCAGACATTACACATCACCAGGCGCGACAGTAAATGGCGTCCGCTCCCCGTCTCCGAGTTCCGCCCAAGGAGCCAG
>JAOXNQ010007707.1:0-11295 GCA_028571165.1 Hypoxylon perforatum
AATTCTATTACCTTTTAGCTATTTGGCGGATTTGGCTTATTTGGTAGATTTGGCACGATTGGCACTTTGGCGGTTGTCTTGCTAAACTCCGCCGTCCGCGTGGCGTTGGTTCCCTTTACATATACTAGCGCAATTATTACAACCAACGTAAATGGCATTGATAGGATGGACTTGAAACATTGCAAGCGGATCTTATTATTTCTTTGATTGTGTGTTTGATCTAACTGTACTCCATACCCGAGGAAGATTACCTCCCAAAATACAGCCCCGAAGCAACTCGTCTTGGGCTAAAACCTCTTGGTGCTACATATTCGCCAGTTATTGGATGGGCCCATCTGCCTTAGGAAACTTCCGAAAGATATCAGCGACCTTGTCGATTGGGGCGGACAGGAGCGCAGCGATCGTCTCGAATGGTGGCGCCTGGGGCGATAGCGGATGGCTGCGAGTGGGCACAAGGTGCTTGGTGCGCTCGAACGACTTGCTCAGCTGTGCTAGAGTGGCCTCATCCAACTTGGCCTCAAGCTGCGGTATATCGTGTTCTTCTTCCTCCTTGACGTGCTGTTGTAGGTCGGAGTATAGGGCGCGGAACGTTGGCTCAAAGTCTGGGTCATCCGCGCTTAAGCTTTGCAGTCGATAGAGTTGTTCTTTGATCTAAATGAGGGGATGTATTATTGTAAGTTTTGGTTAACTTTGCCCCTTCACGAAACCTCTCGCGCGCACAGACGGGGGCATCGATCATCAGCTACGTACCGTCTGATGCTGCTCACGATCCTTGGATGATCTATCTTGCCCATCCTTCAAATGTTCTTGGATCGCTGGGTAGACGATGATCTCCTCTGCTACTGAATGACGGGCTAGCTCCCATACGAAGCGATTGCGGTACCTTGTTCGCTCGTCTGAGTTTTTATTGTCGATGATGTGAGAATAACAAGATCCGAGTTCATGATGGTCGTCCCTAATGGCAGTCAGGAGACGACCTCGCATTTCGGTCGTAGCGGAAAATGACCGAAAAGGAGATGATAACTGCCATGATCTCTGCGAAGTGGACGAAAGATTTGAGACGGGTAGTCTTGAAAATCGATACATCTAATTCTCGGTTCTACTTACCTCTTACCAGGTAGGTACACTTATTTTCTGACGGATTCATTGACTGAGAGGATCTAACTAGCCTGTCTATTCTGTCCCAAGACGCGAGTGAGGTTGTATGATATATTAGTTTGTTCATCGATACGCTTGCATGACTGGTTAGTCATTGTGATGTCACCAAGTTCTTAGGTGTCAATGACGTTCGAGACTTTGGCGTACGAACTGCTAGAAAAGGGTGAAGGCACTGCACGACTGTGTTAGAGGTTGACATATCCGAGGTATTTTCTGGAACAAAGGAATTAAGTCGAGGTTTGGCTTTGCAATGGATCAGAGGTGGCAGTCGCTGCACAGCTTACCCCCTTTTTACCTACACGGTCAAGGCCTCGATCTCCTTATCTCATGCCCCTGAAAACCATACCTCAAGTGGCAAGATGGGAGGAGATTGGCCAGGAGGGTCTATTCCAGGGTCACTTATTGCATGGAGCAACATTGTGCTGATGCTAAGTGACACCTTCGTTGCGCATATTTCTCGCACTGACTGGGCTTTACCCCAAGTCTTTTGTGTAACTGGCCCTCATGAACAAGTGAGTCCTTTCAGCAATCTTATGCCTGGAGAGTCCACCGCTCTCAGAGTTTTTTTTATCTTTGCCGATTCCTGCTGCCGTGAAATAACTTACCCCCCGAAAGGGAGGTATGTTTAGGAAACATGCACGGACGGGCAGCAAATTATGGTAAGCTCAGCTTACCACGGGATCTAAAGTCCAGTGCATCGGTTGAGTTGGATCGGCGCCTGACCCCTGAACATGGCGGACTTCCATCGCGATGTATCTCGGCGCACTTATACGGCAGTTCGTGTGTTGAAGATCTAACGACGATTGTTCTAGGCCTCCTTGCCTAGGTATTCCTGTTTGATAGGCTAGGTATATACCTGCTTACTAGTCATTATTCTAATCATTTACAATCAACTTTGAAAAGAACGGCGGTCAAGGACGTTGTGGCGATGGTATAACTTGAGGCGAACTGCACTCCCTGTTTGATTCAGGTGGCTAATATTCTAAAATTCCTTGGTCAGGGCTGAAATAAAAATTTATAATTTTCTCTAAGCTATTAGAGATATCAAGTTGACTTGTTAGGATAATGTTTGGGAATCATTAAGTAAGGGAGCTGCGCATTACCCTTTTGAGCAAATGGTAAAGCAAGACGAGCATGAACATGGTGGAATTCGATGCTATAGCTGTGCGTAATATTGGTCATCATCACCAATCTTCCCGTTTGGGACTTAGCTTCTATTGCGCCCTTACTCAGCGACATGCATAGCTGTGCACGCTATCCCCAGCCTCAAGTCGTCAGCACGTGTGTGCCAAGAGCTGCAAGATGTGGTAGCACCCCAGAATCTCGGGTAGGGGACCCTTAGTCACGATCTTAGTCGTGATGACTACCCATCTTAGTTCACGATGTCTTCCGCTAAGGTCCCGACCAGGGGAGTTTTCTCGGGTCCGGCTTGCATGGGTCATCTTAGTCACACACTTGAATCCACCAAGACTCCATGATTCTATACTCAATGTGGCCGCCGATCTGCCTAAGAACCTCAATATCGCATACAACTTCCATTGCCCGCCCTACCGCACCCGAAAGATATGCCTCGAGCTTACTGGCTGAGCTTGGTAGGGATGAAGAATCGGGTGGCAATGATGACAAAGGCGGTGCGATGATGGATGAGTATACGTATAGCAGAGTCAAGCGCGTCTTTACCTTTATTCCGCGTATAAATAGGGCCGTGTCTGTCGCAAGATGATGTTTTCCTGTTCAGACTCAAGCCTGCCATCATTGCCATAGCCCGAGGACCATCGAGATCGACTTTGCCAACATCACAATCTCTAGATCAAAATGAACTTCAGCCTGAAAACTGCAGCTTCGCTGGCGTTGCTTGGCCTAGCCAATGCCTTCACCTACGAAAGACTGGATAAAAACAATGCCGTAGGTGCTCCCCTTGACGCTCGCAGCTAAGGAATCGAGATCACACTGACCATATCCAAGCTTCTCCTCATCGTCGATATGCAAGAGGGTTTATACAGTTTAGCCCGCGACTTTGACGCCTCCGTATACAAGAATGGCATGTACGCTCACGCGGCCCTCGGCAAAGTGTTCAATCTGCCCGTGGTCATGACCAGCTCCTCCGAGACTGGACCGAACGGCCCGCTCCCCGACGAGTTTCTCCAGTGGTATCCGAACGCGCCTCTCATCAAGCGCCAGGGCGAAGTCGACGCATGGGACAACCCTCAGTTTAAGCAGGCTGTCATTGCGGCGAACAAGACGCAGATTATCCTGGGAGGCATCACGACCGACGTCTGTAAGTAGTCTTTTTGCAATTTTAATGGCATGCAAGTGTCCACGAGACTGTAGAGTTTTCCCCGATATGGCTCGTATGCTAATATGAATCGTTAGGCACGACGTTCCTAGCGCTGTCCCTGCGCGACGCGGGATATAGCGTGTGGGCGAACCACGAGGCTTCTGGTACTACTACCAGCTACATCCGCGACATGGCTAACGATCGCATGAGAGCCGCCGGCGTTCAGGTCGTGTCGTACTTCGCTATCGTTAGCGAGCTGATGCGCGACTGGCGAAACACCCCGGGCGCCCAGGAGATATTCCCCGTCCTGGATGAGTACCTGCCTGCTTATGGGATGGTAGCTAGAGCTCACAGAGCAGCGGTAAACAATGGAACTGTGCTTGCGGGTGAGAATGTGCTGCCTTAGGAAGATATGGGCTCTGATGCTTGCAGTGGGGTGGTCCGTGTAAAGGGGGCTGGTGATGGTGGAGAGACGGGGAGCGGAAATCGAAAGAGTGGAGGGTGCGAAATTCTATTCTATTCTTAACTTCATTAAAATAATTTAGACAATAGCTTTGTGACCTTATTCTATATCTCCTACTTCATTCGGAACCATCAAATCGATCTATACCTTCTGACTTAACCCAGCCGTTCTGCTTCCTCTCTGAGTAGGCCATATATTGCTAGGTCCATGATCTTTCCCTTTTTATAGATGGCCCTTCTTTTTACGCCTTCCTTGGTAAATCCAATCCGTTCTAAGACCTTCATGCTTCCCGTGTTGTCACTGAATACACCGGCTTCTATCCTGAGTAGATCAGGAAATTGCTTGAAGGCCCATAACGAGAAGGCTTTGGCGGCGCTCGTAGCGACGCCCTTGCCCCAGTGGTCCATTGCGACCCAGTAACCGAGCTCCCAGTTGCGGGAATCAACATCGGTTTGCGGCTTCAGACCTATGCCGCCTGCAGGTGTGCCGTCCAAGGTGCAGATCACGAAGTTCACCATGGGGTCCATTTTCAGGGCAAAGTCGATCCAGAAGTTGGCGCTTTCGAGCGTGTATGGGTTGGGAAAGGTGTCGCGCATGTAAGCTACGATTTCTGGGTGATTCCCCGCATCTGCTAAGGCCTGAGCATCGCTCAACGTGTATGCGCGAATGAGGCACTTGTCCGTTGTTACGATGGGCGCTGGTGTTGACTCTGAAGTCGACTCTGAGACGGTGGTAGCCATGATAAAGTGAAGCCCCTAACTTAAGATTCGCTTAGGAGTGAATATTTTGGTTGCGTCAACTCGCTGGGAGACGACGATGATATTATGACAAGAAAATGATGGTGGGATAACTCATATATGAGCTTGGCGATGTTTGGCTTGATGCTCTAAATATGATAATGATGGGAATGAATTCGTCCAGTCTTTACATGACTCAATTGACAGAAAACGGAGATGTGGTTTCGAAAGTCGACTTTAGCATAGAACTCAGGAGGATTTTGGAGGAAATATGGTAGTAAATAAATACCTGGCTGAAGGCATTCTCAGACTCATCACTTGACTCACGCCGTCATGCACGTTTCGCATAAGACTTCCGATGAAAAGGGGCGCGGTCCAGCCCCAGCGACCGCGGCCGCAGGCGTCGATGCGACGTACCTACGAGGTACAGCAAAATCCCAATCAGGGAAAGGCTTCGCCGATCTGGAGTAGCACGCGCATAGTGGGTCTTGCCCTGGCATAGTGGCTCAGGTGGCGTCAGTCCGTCGCATTCTAGTGTACTGGTGATGTCACGCTAATGTCGGCATCGACTTTAGCGTGCTAGCTCATCCGCGATTCTTTCCATGAAACACTTCACATGATGATGCTTTCTATACGTTCATGCTTGGTACTTGGTCAAATTTGTAAAATTAAATTACTTCGTTTATATCGCGAAGCTCCCTAGACTTTAACACTTTGAATACTGTAACTTTTCTTCTACTTGCATTTACAATCCCGTAACCTTAACCTTGTCGGACGCCCTAATTCGAGTACCGAATATCCGCCAACTTTCCCAGCACAAAGCCATTTCCATCCTTCCCTTCTAATTATCATTTGATTTAGCATGTTAGTCCTGCTTTATTGCTAACAAGAACTTCCTGGCTGGCCTCTACTTTCGCGAGACCACGTCCAAAAGGACAATTAATGAGAATCATCGTGCCCTAGTTATATCGTTGGCGCCTCTAACGCCACCCCGAAGCCCGACGGGGTTCTCCTTGTTTATCTGGTATAAACATGCCTCCGATCGAACTTGATAAGCCTTCTACGGCATCGATAGGTGCTGGAGGGTCCGACCAACCTTCGCTCCGAATTCAAGACGTCGAACGAAATGGCCAACACGGCACCGTCGTGCGAGACCTCGAAGGCAATCTGGCGTATCCCAGTTACGTTCCACCCGATGTTGATCTGCCAGAATCACGCAAGAGAGCTGCTTCCGAAGGAATGCCTAGTGGTGCCAAAACCCCTGAGCCCACCGAAGGTCCTAAGAAGACCTCATCAGAACCTATGAGCAAGCCGCGCCCTCAGTTAGCGCAATCGTCCACATATAATACCCCGTCCCGAGAGACCCACCGAACATCGAAACTTTCCGCTCTTCCTTTTATAAGGCGTGCGGGCACCAATAGTTCGAAGCTCGATACAGCCCTACGAAGCGCATATGACCCCCACGGCGATGACGAGTCGTCTGGTTCCTCATCCTCCGAGACAGAAGACGAAGGGAACGACGTAGATCGGCGTGCGGATCGGGGTTCGGGGCAAGCGAAACGGAAGACATCCAATGATGGACTCCGACGTTTCCGAGTAGCTAACGAGTTCTATCGCACTAAGGGCAAGGTTTCCAAGAGGGATGGTCGCTTGAATATTACAGTAAACGACACCAGTAATACTGGATACTTGGCGAAGGCACTTGGCACCGCCGTCAAGAAGGTTGTGACCGGAAGGGGAGATGAAGGGAAGACGAGCCAGCGGCCAACGGCTTCAAGGCTATCCTCGGCGTCCACTGCGGCGTCGCAGAAGTCGAGAGCAAAACTCAACATAGTAATTATGGTTATCGGTTCGCGAGGCGATGTGCAGCCGTTCTTGGAGATAGGCAAGGTCCTCAAACAACAATACGGCCATCGTGTACGAATCGCCACACATCCAGCCTTTCGCGATTTCGTCGAGAACGATTCCGGATTGGAATTCTTCTCCGTTGGCGGCGATCCGTCCGAGCTCATGGCGTTCATGGTTAAAAACCCTGGGATGATACCAACGCTTGAGACCGTGAAAGCTGGAGATATTGGACGAAGACGTGCGGCCATGGCTGAGATGTTTGAGGGATTCTGGCGTGCTTGTATCAACGCGACTGATAATGAAAAGGATACCCACAATATCAAGATGATGGGAGAGAAAGACCCATTTATCGCAGACGCGATCATTGCAAGGTATGTGTAAAAACATGTTGTATTCAACTTTACAACCTCATATTCTCGAAAGTCCTTTCCATGTCTAGTTGAGCAATGCTAACCGTTTACTAGTATGTAAAACGATTCCGCTATTCCCTTAAATCTCGGCTTAACGTAGCTCTGGTGGAATACTAATGGAATTTTAGATCCTCCATCATTCGCCCACATTCATTGTAGTGAAGCCTTGGGAATCCCTCTACACCTTATGTTCACCTTCCCCTATACGCCAACACAAGCATTTCCCCATCCCTTAGCAAGCATTAAAAAGTCAAACGTCGATCCGGGGTATACTAATTTCATCTCATATCCGCTCGTGGAGATGATGGTATGGCAAGGGCTTGGAGACCTCGTCAACGATTTCAGGACTAAAACCTTGGGATTGGATCCTGTGTCTACTCTATGGGCTCCCGGGGCAACGTACCGCCTTCACGTACCATTCACATATCTATGGAGCCCGGCACTTGTACCTAAGCCCGAGGATTGGGGTGAGGAGATTGATGTTTCTGGGTTTGTTTTCTTGGATCTTGCCTCATCTTTTGAACCACCAGACGATCTGGTCAAATTTCTTGACAGTGGCGACACGCCGATTTACATTGGCTTTGGGTCTATCGTTGTCGATGATCCCGATAGGTTTACCGAGATGATTTTCGAAGCGGTATCTCAGGCGGGAGTTCGTGCATTGGTGTCCAAAGGTTGGGGTGGTTTGGGTCATGGTGATGTGCCAGAAAACATCTACTTGCTCGACAATACTCCCCACGACTGGCTCTTCCCTAAAGTTAAAGCCTGTGTCATCCATGGTGGCGCAGGTACTACCGCCATCGCGCTCAAATGCGGCAAGCCGACCATGATCGTGCCATTTTTTGGTGATCAAAACTTCTGGGGTTCGATGGTTGGCAATGCGGGCGCTGGGCCGATGCCTATTCCATACAAAAAGCTGAATACCGAGAAGCTTGCGGATGGCATTAAATATTGCCTGACGGACGAGGCGCTCGAGGCCGTGCAGAAAATAGCCAAATCTATTGAACTTGAAGGAGACGGCGCCAGAAACGCAGTGAGGGCATTTCACCATAATTTGCCAATGTCTGGCGAGGATTCGATGCATTGCTCAATCCTGCCTGATCGCGTAGCGGTCTGGCGCGTCAAGCAGACTACTCTCAAGCTTAGCGCTCTAGCGGCAGACATTGCTGTCAGCCGAGGACTAATATCATGGCGCAGACTGCGCCTTCTGCGGCATAAAGAATGGAATGACTTTGAAGGACCGGGAGAGCCTATCACAGGTGTCGTTGGTTCGATAATGGGGACTGTAGGCGACGTATTTGGTGGAATAGGTAGCGTTCCGTATCGTCTAGCAAAGACGTCAAATCAGCGAGCCGAGCGTAAGGAAAGGAAAGAGAAGAAAAGGCGGCAAAGACAGGTTGCCTTGGAAAGAGATGGCAAACCCGTAGACAAGCGAAACCGTAACGATGGTGGCTCACTCACGGCAGCAAGTACACCGGGAACGGCGCCCCTTCAATCGGCTGAAGAAGAATACTTCAATGATGTCGAAGAAGGGGTCGGTAAAACTGGTCGAGCCTTAGCTCGCGCACCTGTCGACCTTGCTCTTGCCCTAGCCCAAGGTTTCCACAATGCGCCTCGCCTTTATGGCGACGAAACCGTCAGGCGTCCAATTCGTATAACAGGGATCCGATCGGGGCTCAGGGCCGCAGGCTATGAGTTCATACATGGCATTTATGATGGATTCACGGGTATCGTGAGACTGCCATATCGTGGCGCCAAAGAAGACGGAATCAAGGGTGCGCTTGCGGGCATTGGTATGGGACTTACGGGGTTCGTGCTGAAAGACATTGCGGCACTGATCGGGCCCATCGGCTATACCCTCCAAGGCATTGCCAAACAGTTCGAACGTGGAAAACGACCAGTTAAGTACCTTCGCCGCGCACGTATCATCCAGGCTCAACGGGAGCTGCATGCCCTCTCCGACGCGGATCGCAAGGCGGTTATCGAAGGTGTAATCAACGGCTGGCAAGTCATGCGCCAGCTAGCCGATATAATTATGAAGGAACACGAGAAGCGGCAGATCATACCACGCCTTACCGGTCGACAAGGGAAAACCACCCTGATCAAATCGCTGGGTAGATACAGCAAGGGGCCTGCGTTCGAGAGTGTCGCGAAGGCGGAGAAAGCAATCGAAGCTATCAGGCAAGGCGAGAACATGGACGTCGCGCTTGGAAAGCCTCGGAAGAGTTTCGATATAATAAAGCAACCTGCGAAAAAGGACGTCGATTCAGACCTAGCGGCGAATCCAACACAAGAAAACACGACGAACAAGGGAGTTTCCCCACCAGAAGACGAAGCGGTGGATATGTCTCCGACAGACCGAGGGAAACGAGTTCCGACTACGAATTAAAGACTTGGTTCTGTCGTCGCCAGCAGGACTGAGGACGAATAGGGGCTTGCTTCCTCTAGCAACACGGGGAAGCTGAGCCCTGAAATGAGAATCAGGAGTGTTACTTTCTACCCAATTACATACATCATTAGCATCGGAGATTTGAGCAGTTTTTGGAGTGGGAGTCTGCGTTGGTTGAGACGGGAGTTTTACTTTTTCAGCAAACGGCGCCGGCGTTCTCTTTACTAGCAACGAACGAGAATGCATATACCCTACACATATTTGTTAGTGTTAATAATTATCTGGTAACGAGTAATACACGATGGCTACGAAAGATAGCAGCACGCATAGTAATGAATAATTAATATTATTATAGTCCGGGAACACTTTTTCATAAATGCATGGCGGGATTCTACAGGGCCTCGTACAGAGAGTGTTACGGTACGGAGCGTGCTACCAAAAGTCTTTTCCATAGCAAAATTGGCCTGATCAGCTGGCAGGCGGGCTGAGCAGCTAGAGTACTTGAGTCCGCTATAATTATAGGCGAGTTTGTGGATAAGATGCGCTATAAATAGGTAGATATCCTAGCAGGTGAAGACGCTATGAAATTTTTAGTACAGGGAGCTTAACAGGTCAATAGCGCTAAAATTATAGGACGGCTTATGGATATAGCCCCTATTCCTGACTGGTAGTTGGCCTAGGTACCTAATAGCTGATACCTAGATATTATAGGTGATGGTAGTTGATAGCCAGCTGAAAAGACTCCTATGGAAAAGGACTTTGGTAACGCGCTTAGTATGGGTCAACGATTTGTAAGGAGGTAGGTACCTAAAATATAGGTACTTCCTAAAGACTATTGGCGCTAAAGGGCACTATAAATGTAAGGTGCTACAGCGGATGTTAGGTACCTCCTGCTTACAATTATTCTACCCCATCGAATTGCAAGGTCCGTCACAAATATCCAACAATTTTAGGGGTATAATACACCGTAATTAAGGCGTACGATAGCACCTATGTCACTATAAGATATAGTGCCCTAGGTAGGTCGAAGAACTGCTATTTTATAGCGCTTACAGCACTAGATATTCCATCCGGAACCGAGGAACGACAATATACAATTTGAATAAGTAAGTAGGTACCTAGGTAGGTAGTTATAACACGTTTTCTAAAATTGTAAATTTTATAAATTTTATTTTCGTAATACATGGTTTAATTTCTCAATAAAACAAGTAGTTTTTTCGATTTTTTAAAATTCTGGAAAAAATTACAATTTACGTTTGTTTGAAAAAAACCATTTTTCTGAAAAAAAAAAATGGTATGGTCTGAAAGGTACGGTCTTTAACGCGAAAACGGGTTTTATTAAAAAAACGGTTTTCTAAGACCCCCCATTGCCGGTGCGGTAGGTATTAAAATTCGACGGGAACCATCCCGAAGATGAATTTCTCAGGTATTTAAATGATTTAGGAGGACTGCAGACCTAGCCATCCTCTACGACAATGTCGTGGTTGTCCAATCGATCCACTGCCCGGCGAACCAGGTGAACTTGCCATCCGTCTTCTGTACGTCAGTGACTGTGGATTCCTGACCGAGGATGAACTTGTTGAAGAACGCCGCAACCTCGGGATTCTGCGAGCTAGGCATGGAGCAGTGGGAAGTGCCATGCGAGGCCTGCGACACGCCGAGGGCGTCTTTCGCCCCGAGGCTCTCGTATACCATCCTCGCCGCGACCGAGCACCCGTACGTGCTGACCGGCCCGAGGTAGTCGATGCCCGAGTTTTCGATAACGAGCAGCGCGCGCGGCGCCACTAGCGCCATCAGCATGTGGTGGTCGTACGGCAGGACCGTGGTGTCAGGCGCGTACTGCGTAAACGACGTCGCGAACCAGGAATCGCCCGTGATGATCTGCGTCGCATCCTCCGTCTTCGTGCCGTTCCTCTTGATGTCCGCCACGATGCGCCAGCATCCCGGTCCCCCACTGCCTCCCTCCTGCGGCAGCACCAGCGCGATCCGGTCGTCGAACGCGCCCGCCACCA
>JAOXNQ010007738.1:0-11265 GCA_028571165.1 Hypoxylon perforatum
TTTCTTCCCCCCCCCCCCCCCCCCCCCCCTCTCTCTCCTTAATAGACATATAGACGCCTCACGGCATTCGGCGGTGACTGGAGAGTTGAAGAAATAAGGAGTGCCGCAAGATTGCAGGAAAATAAAATAGTACAGGCCTAAAGAACGCTTTTGATAACCCTTCCGTATCGGCGCCATTCAGTCTCTGTTGAAGAGAACTGATTAGTTCCTTTCGGATATATCCCCCTTTCAGGCTCTCTGTTGAAGAGAGTAGACCGGCCACTGCTGTGCGGATAACCCAGTGCAAGCTCAGCTGGACTTCATTGGCTGAGACGCGAAACGTCTCTGGAAGAAGCTTGACTGCATCCTCTCACAAGCCAGTGGCCAGTCTGACGTCCATTTCTGATAGAAAGGCTGGTATCCCAGCATGCCGCCAATCCATCGACCGACTACAATCGTACCATAATAGGCGACAGTACGGCTAAATGGCACCCACCATGGAAGAGTAGGATATGTTCCTCCAGCATCAAAGATCTGGATACTTCGAGTAAGTTTCCCATCTATCATGTCGTGGATGGCGACGAGAGCAAGGGCCGTGCGGCGTTACTTACGCTTAAGACTTGGATCATATCTAGCTTGCCGCCAGCGCGGACAACCTCGTCTTGATACCCGTACCAGTTCTGGAAAGATATGCAGTCGAGCTTGAAGACCTCTTTCGTCTCCTGTGCCGAAACACGGAATCGTACGATAGAGCCGCTCCCGGATTCATGGCTCGCATCACCGTTTTCGGCGGGTGCAGGTGGCTGCCAGATGCGATGGCGTGCCCAGGGAAGCACGGGAAGCTCGCCGCTGCCGGCCGTCAGGAGATACTCCCGTCCCTCGATCTCCAGGATCATCTGTCCCTCTAACACTTCTATGTATTCCTCTTGGTGCGGATGGAAGTGCAGGGGCGGCTTCGTTGACCCATGGTTCCGGGCGTCTCCCAAGCGGGCAGAGTCGATAGTGGCCTCGAACGCGAAAGCGCGCGATGGGTGCTGTGTCTTGCGGGCGAAGACGGCTCCATCGAAGCTGATGACGTTAGGGGCTTTGGCTTGTGATCTGTGGGTAAGGAACAACTTACGCGTTTATGACTATGTCTGACTCTACGTTCGACATGTTCGACATCGGGTGTTTCACCGCGTAAACTTGAAGATAGGGGGGATATAAAGTTGTTACGCGAGAGCCTCCCAGCCCTAAATGCGGAGAACCATGGGGTATACATACTGGTAGAGACCTATGGACGTCCTACCCACGCGTCGGCTCTGTCTTCAGGCAGGCTCTGTGATCGTTGCTATTTATATATCATTACTCCAAGGGAGTATTTTATCATGCCAGACTAATTGGACAGAACTAGTGTGACATAGCAACAAGGTAACGCGGCTGCACTCAATGTGTTATTGCTGCTGCCCACGAGGTGACACAGATACACACCGATATGCAGGTTGACGCCATTATCACATAGGGCAACGAGGCTGTCCTATTCTTTGGAGAGAGGTATGTAGCAGTGACCGGATTCCCGACCCTTCTCATACATGACTGCCTACAGTTTGGGGGAGGTAGTGTCACTGATATAAGGCTTTATTGGGTTCAGACGATGTTGTGCGATGTGAAATACCTAGCTACTAGTGTACTGTTTTCCTGCTACGACCTCTTTTGATAGTCTAGTGTCGACGTGGACCTATCAGTGCAAAAACAACGAAACCCTGACCTAAGGGGCGCTCGAATTAACTGCTGAGGGCACCAAGCACATATCCATTTAGCTCTTGTCCTAGCCCTATCTGGGTCAACGCGCCTAACCTCGGGGTCAAGTTCCTGACCTAGTAGTATCTTGTGAGCGGGAGAACCTCCCTGTTCCTTAAAGCAACGTCGCGTTCTCGTCCTCAAGCATAGTCGAGTTTAACTGACCTAATTCTCAAGGGAGCGATATAATACCTGATCTTGGGCGAGTTGCTGCCATACCCACTTGTCCAAAGATTCGTTGAAGAATTCGGTGGGTATAACGCGGATGAAACTACCGCCGTCAAAGTAAATGATCCGAAACCTATAGGCGCTGAAGGTTATAATCACTCCCCGATAAACCCCCAGATCGCTTTTCTGCCTCTCAAACCGGGACATTAGTACGCCCTCAAATCCGTCGAGAAGCTCTTGCACATTCTCTGCCAACTCTTCGTCTTTAGTCTCGTGCGGTGAGGGGAAATAGCTTTGATAGACGAGGAAGCGCTTTTCGGTATCATATGGGTCAGGTGCTGAAAGTATGTGTGTTCTCGACCCTTCTAGCAACGATACGACTCCGTGTGTTGTAATATCACTTTGGTTAAGGTGTAGACCAAGGATCACCCTGCCGTTCTCGCAAAACGTATTCAACCTTGCTTCGAACTCGGCCGCTGTTGTCAACGTTCTAGCTTGGGCTAGGTCTGTAGTAGCGTCAAACAAATCTTTGACGGTACGTGAGACTGAGATATGAGTAGGCCTCGGGGTAAGCGCTACTATCGATAAAAGTATTAAGCCGGCGACTGCGCTAGCCAGTGTCTTTGAGTTGCCCGGTCGTCCATTTGGACTCTGTCTGCCTTGCATCTTATAGGCAGGCGAGGAAAAAAAGGTTCGCGTCGTCGCTTGCGTACGAATGAATGTACTCGGCACTCTCGTGAGATACCCTCGAAAGCAGACCCATGCTGGTCGAGACATGGTGGCGAATGCGTAGAAACGTTATCTACCTGGAGATAGGTAATAGATTGGACTGATAAATGCGTAGATCTAACAAGAAGAAGGAAAGAAACCTTTTCACGGCGAATTGGTAATTGGGGTTAGAAACAAACGCCACATCACGTTTCATCCAAGAAGTCCCGTGACCGTGGTACAGCTAGGTACTGGTCAAGAAAAGCAAATCTTCAAATCGTCTCATTATTGGTTGAAATTCGCATGATGTTTGCTAACTTTAACAAGGTAGAATATGTCGAACTTCTAACCCTTCAACATACGGCCAACACTACCGCCGTGTAATTCTGATTAATATCTTGAGCATGCTTAGGAACACATGGTTCCTTCAAGCTGCCCAGGCAAGGATTCCTAAGGCACGTTAATAAATGACATGTCAATCTAGATCCCGAGAGGTAAATGTGTTGTGGAAAGGACTGAGGTCAACTTGAGTTAATTCCTTTGCACAGACTGACAGACAAGGCTTTGTTAGATAAAGAGCTAATGGTTTCACATGTAGGTAAAGATAACCATGGTACTGATTCGCTGGCGAAGTCGTATAACACAAGGCTGCTCAAATTTGACGTCTCCATAGCTTCGGTCAACACTAGGTAACGTTATCCTAAGGCGGTCCGTCGTAGGCCCGATGAAAAGAAGTGTGTGCTTGAGTTCTGTCATCTTTGTTAGAAGCCAATGACGTATCTTAGACGGTGTGTTTAAACCCCCATAAACGAACCTGACCAGTCTTAAGCTAGGGCTATAAATAGCACACTGCAGAGCGACCAAGCGACTAAGGACCTAATGCCCCACCCACACTGTGCTACCATAGTACAGTACCAAGGCACAAGGTTACCTAGAAGGATCCTTCGCTTGCAGCTGGACTCCTAGAACGAGAGACATTCAAAAAGGATAGCCAGACGGTGAGAATTTAACGCAGTTCTTCGTGTCATAACCTGCTGTATGCGGCCAGCAGCGCGACTTGGGGGCCCTATGCGAAGAATAAGCTACAGCATATGCACTGTGTCAGCACGGACTCGGCATATAGTTCTAGGCGATGCTACGATGACAAGCCTTCAAGTTGATGAGCGCCAATATATCAATGGCTGAATGGTGGCCCGATACGATTGAAGCACGCCCAAGCCATGGTGGAGATTAACCGCGTTGAAAATAAGAATGAGATCTGCGAATACAGTCTGATGTGAGCAGGTGGTCGTTCGAAGCTACCGACAATCGTCTCAGCCTCTTTCTCCTCTTCATCTTACGAACGGCGTTATACAAGCTTGTTCTTATCGAAAAAGCCCTAAGATGATGGGGCTGATAGTATCTCCGCATCGCCTGTAACCTTTTTCTCGAGCTGGAAAGATTGGCAGAGGGGGAGCGAGGGGTAAAACGCTAGAGGAACCTTTGTCTACCTCCCGAATTTCATTTGTAGAGTCCACGAAATGAAAATGCGTTTCTTATAAAGCCTTACCTATATACATATATATACCCAAGATTATGTAAAACCTTATAGGTATAGACTAGGTACAAAAGTAATTGTTCTGATGAGGTTAATCCTACGTCTTTTCAATCTCTACGCGGATAAACCCAACAACCAACGTATGGTAGGCACTTCCAATTACAGTTAGGTGAAGCAGTAGATAGCAGCTATCTCCAGGTACATACAGGCATACCTGTATACAATTGGGGAGAGACTGTAACCTTTCTCATCTGACTGTGATTTGACATTGACTAGATGCCCCCCCTCCAATCCTCACTCAACTCCTTTTCCGTCGTTAGGATTTTCCAACAGAAAAAACCGAGAAAATTAACTTCTATTGTTCCTGGATCCTCTTGGCACTCTGTACATGTCCCATCTTTCTACATATGTAGGGCTATGATCTATTGTTTGTCTTCGTGCCGTCCAATGAACGTACGACTTTGTCATGTCCCTTTGCGCTTCTCTACCTTATCCTAGCAGCTCCTGGGCCTTGAAGCTCCTATCATTTAGGTGGTTTTGAACCATTTCTTAACGCGCAGTTTCTGACGCCGATCGCGATTCGCCCAACCTATTGGGAACTGGAGTGGCTCCGTCATCTGCGTGGTCCTAGTCCTAGACTCACCTAGGAAAGGGACGAGAGGAGAAGATTCGGTAACTTTTTTGAAACCTAACCTGTTTTATTGTCTACAAACACTCGAAAGCCCAAGTCCATACATCCATACAGACAGCTGGACAGCAAACGCGCAAGCCCAGCCAGAAAAGCACCTGTCCGAAAATTAATAGAGCAAAGCGCGAAAAGGAAACATCACAAGCACAGCCCCCCCAGAATCGGAACCCCTGTAGAGAGGTGCATGTGCAAATCCCATCCCCCTAAAGTATAGGGTAATAGTTCAATCAGACCGGCGCGGGCACAGGCACAGACACAGATACTTTGAGCGGAATAAGCCAGATCATTTCTAACAAATCCCATTTGTACGAAAGGGTAAAGGGTAAACGCTGGCTTGTCCTGTGTTTCCTGTGGTGTGCTTTGCCTCGCTTCTAGTTGCTTGTCTGCTCTGCACGCGGACTGGCGCCTGTGGGACAGCAAAAAGAGGCAGAGAGTGACAAAAGACCCCCAATCCCGCTAAGGAGACGGAAGCACAATAATAGCATTATGCCCTCCTTCGGTCGCATTGGCAAGCTCAGCAATCGTTCCCAGCACAACCTGGTTGAGCAGCAGCAGCAGCAACACCTTCAACAACAGCAATTACAGCAGCAACAGCAACATCAGCGTCATCAACATCAGCAGCAACAGCAACAGCAGCAGCAGCTTTCATCCCATCAACAGGTGGTCGGTGGAGCTGCTGCACCGCCCCTTCATCCTCATCAACAGCAAACCGGTGCTACTACTACTGCTACCACTGCAACCTCTACACCTAACTCTAACTCTGCTTCTGCATCTGGATCTGCAACACCCGGACCCGGACCTGGACCTGGGCCTGGATCTATACCTTCGAACATAGGAGGTCGTCGAGTGTCTGCAGCTGGTGTTCCCATTCCTGTGACCGGCCCCGTACCTGTGTCTTCTGTACCCGTCACCGTGCCCGAATCTACCACGACGCCTCCTTCAGCCTCGTCAATCGGCCTCAGCTCAAGTGAGTCCTTTCAGCAACAAATTCAACAACAAACACCGGCCGACGGTAGGACCCAACCACAACAGCAGACTGCACACACTTCACCACACCAACACCAGCATCAGCATCAGCACCAGATCCAGCACCCGCACTTGCATCACCAATTAAGTGGCCAGCAACAAAGCCAGGCGGGTCAGCCTTCAGAAGGGTTCGGTAGCAACCCAAATAATTTACCCACTAATACAATACCAATACCCCTCAGCCAAGCCACTGCTTACACCGCGCGACAGCCCCACGATAATTTCGCCGAACTGGTCTCGCGCTCTCAATCTGCCAGATTCTCCCAATTAAACCCAATCCAGACGCAACCACCATTCGGTCTCGGTCTTGCTTCGAGCTCTGTTGACAACCTACCCAGCCTACCCCAGACCACCGTCTCTTCTCCCATTGTTCCTCCCAGTCAGCCACCCGTACCGCATCCCCAAACGGCCCCCACCGAGACAAAGCGATCTACACGGAAGCTCATTAAGAACATACTCTCTGGCTCCTCTTCTAGTAGGCCCACCTCAGACCACTACCAGGACGCCTCCTACGACAACGCATCGAGTTTGAATCGCCGACCCTCCAAGCGAGCGAGCAACACGCCTGCTGTTAGAGGAAATCCCTTGTTGTCAAGGCCTATCGACCATCCCGACTGGGTCCCGCCCCAAAGCTCAGGGTCGCGCAGCCACCACTCACCAATCCAACCCGTACGCGACCTTGATGACCCCTCCCGTGCCGTCCCTTCTAACCCAGATATGCTCTCACAGAACCTCCCCGACCCGTCTCAGACTACAATTAGACAAGTACCCGCCGACTCGGACATCGACGCCGATACCTCGTCCTACGGCCACGAAGACCTAGCCTTTCACCAGCAGCAGGCTATCGCTCAACACCAAGCCCAGCTACAAGCGCAAGCTCAGGCTCAAGCGCAGGCTCAGGCACACGCTCAAGCCCAAGCAGAGCAGCAGTTATACGGTGGCCAGATCGTGGTTGATCCGGCGCAAGCCCAATATCAATACGCTCCTTCCTACGAACAGTACCCCGCGGGCGATCGCCGACCGTCATTTTTCGCTGGGCATCTTAGTACGGCTAGCTCGCAGCTGCCCAACCCAGAAACCGTCTCGCAGGTGTCACATGAGTCACCTGATTCTGATTCAGAGCAACAACCACCGATTAACTCTCAATCTACACAGGATCCACCCGCCGTGAACTTCCCCCCGCCAGACTCGCAGAGCTCACAGAACCAACAACAGCCTTCACCAGCAGCACAGACTCAAGGTATGGCGCCACCGCCTGGAGGACCGGGACCGAGCCGTAGATCGGGCGATCACGACAAGCAAATGCGCGTAGAACCTCCCCCAGGCCCCCCACCTGGTTATAGACATAGTCAAGGTCCCCTTAACGCCATGAACCCTCTTCCTCCGACGCCTGGTGTATCCGGCGCGCCACAGAATTATCGTACTAGTGGTGTACAAGATCGGCCACAGTTCGACGGACCTCCTGAAAATAGCAGAAACAGCCCTCCGCCATCCACAAATGCAGAACGGGAAGCTGACCCAGATAAGCAATTTAAAGACCTGTGTAAGAGACATGATCAAGAAGCCCAACTTGGCAGGCTACTTACCTTGATATTCTAGTAACTAAATATAAGAATGTTAAGAGACTCTATTTTGACGGCAAGGCGCAGATCGAGCAATTAACATCCCAAGTCGAACAATTGCAAAATGCTGTCGCCAACCAGAGAATGTCGCAGTCTCGGACGGCGCTTGACGACAACGAGTACTCGACCCGGTTTAACCGACTCAACGGCGCTGTAAATAACTTATCATTCAATATCCGTAAAGACTGGCGGACGTTGCCCGGGTGGATCGAGAGGTACGTCAGCCCGGAAGCGATCAAGACGGGCAAGCAGGAGATGACAGCTGTCGGACGAGCCGTGATCGTGCGGTGGATAGTGGAGGAGATTTTCAACAAGTGCTTCCACCCGGCCCTGGACATGCACCTGAGCTCCCACCTGAAACAAATAGAGCACAACATCCGCAGGTTCTCGTATACGCTAAACAGCCAGGAAGAGTACGACGCGCTGACGGCCAAGGTGGTAAACTGGCGGATGGCCACCCTGGAGGGTCTCCAGCACATGCTCAACTCCCCCGAGAGCGCCGAGTACCGGACCGAGTTCACCAAGATGGCCACCAACAGCCTCACCGCGACCCTGTTCCAGTACCTGACGGACCCGCCGCCCGCCGGCGTCGACGGCAGCGCGTCGATGATCGTCGAGCTCGCCGTCGGCATCGCCGCCAACCTCCCCCTTGAGAGCCGCGACGTCGCTATTACGTACCCGCTGCCGGGCGATCCCATACAGCACGATATCATGGAGCCGGAGAAGACGGGCCTGCCCCCCTTACCGGACATGGTCGACGACGCCGAGGAGGCCAATAACGAGAAAGAGGACAAGGTAGCGGCGGCCGCGGCCAAGCGCGACAAGACTAAAAGCGGTATGTTGAACATGCTCAGCGGCGGGACGCCGTATCCCGGGAGCCGCAAAGGCAGCACGGCTTCGGTAGTTACTGACACGACCGCTTCGGCAGCAGCAGCGGCGGCAGCAGTGGGAGCGGGACCGGGACCGCAACAACAGCAGCAGCAACAACCGCCGGCTTCAACTACTGCTTCTACGACGGCGCCTCTTACGAAAGACCCCAGCAAGGTCCGGTTCGCGGGATTCGTGGCGGTCGAGGTTAGAGGGCGGCAGGTGCTGGTCAAGGCGCCGGTATGGGCCCTAGGTTAATGCTAAACGATTCATACCTAAGATGGTGGAACGGGTAGCGTTGGAGTAGGGGAGGAGAGGAGGCATTTTTCCGTACGAGCGAGAGCTACTTACCTATATTTTTCGTCTTCATGTTCCCAATGCGCGAGAGGTGAGAAGGTGGATAGGTGGAAAGGTTTCTAAAAAGATATCCCCGGGTGTGTAGGTTAGCCGCTATCTAGGGGGTTTGGTGGAGATAGATAGAGTGGTTCGAACGTTCGGGAGGGAGGGGGGAAGCTCGAGTTGTGATATATCAGTTTTATGCGGTGACCTAAAGAACGAAGGTAGATGAATGAATGACGATGGATGAATTGCGCGCGTAAGAGAAAGTAAAGAGAAGAATCTAGTTTCAAAGATATCAGTGATACCAAATTGCTACTTTCTAATTCTCGCCGACCTACCTGTTGGTTGTTACTCCATTGATTTTTTACTTACTCATGCTACTGGCATTGTGACTTCAAGACAGACAGACGATAGGGAGCCGAAGACAGTTTGGTTGAAATTTTTATTAGAATAAAGTACAAGAAAGCAAGTAAAAAAAACAAGCACTTATTTGCCGCGATGCCTTTGGGGGTGCAACAGAACATAAAAACAACGAGCCGAATCCTTGCCCTTTCCTCAACCGTCCCCTCCGGAACTCCCGACCCGCGAACCATGCAAATTGCCATCACATCACCTGCTTTGCTCGTAACCTCTGTTGGTACAGTATGTAGGCAAGGTAAGCAAGGTGTGTGTTGGCTGTTACCGAAACTTCCGAGCCCCTGGCTCCTGGCTTTCTCTCATGTTTTTTTTTTGTGGATTTTCTCATGTTTCCCTTCTTTTCATTCTGCTTCCAACCAACATCGCGTCTCAGACCGGCAACGCGTTTTGATGAAGAAAATCAAACTCGAATTAAGACTCGTACAGTGAACATCTCCCTTTCTGTAATAACAGAAAAGGGATATGGTGGCTTCCGTAACCTGACTGGAAGGACGGAATCGTAGACGAAAAGGAGATTGGCGTTCGAAAAAGACCAATTCGTCAAGGTACTAACGAAGGGGTCTTTTCCAATGCAATGCCAATGGCAAAAAACCAGTATAGAGAGGAGGAAGTTTGTATGGTGAAGAAGTAGAGGAGAACAAGTAAAGCTCTAGAAGTTTGTCGCGGTAGTCAAGGTAGTCGTCGTGAGCTTCATACTCGGATCGCAGATCCAAGCTTCGTTACCGGGCATTATTTATTATCGTTTCCTCATTTCCCCCCTGGCGAGATGTCTGTATGGTCATTATGTGCGTGTGCCGCAAACAACAGCGTGGCTTGGCATACAGCTTAGAGGACCATGCTCTTAGTCCTAGAATGAACACGTCTAAGCTCAGCAGCACGCTTTCGGAGGATCTCCTCCCGCTTAAGAACGAGATCGCACCACTTGCGGCGGCCGTTGGACGAACCAGAGCCATCGTCGTCATCACCAGCACGGCCGATGACATCACCAAGGGCCTTCATCCAGCCAGTCTTGTCCTCGCGGGTGTCGGCATAGAAGTCGATAATCTCGCCGTTGTTGAATCGGATACGGAAGCCTTCCTCGACAAACATGTAGCCTTCCTCTTCTTCTGCGAAAGCGGAACGACGTCTCTTGCCGTTGCGACCCGTGGTTTCGGGGTCCGTCAGCTGTCGTCGGTCGTCAATCAGTCGCTTAGCATTGGATAGATTGATGGTGGCACGAGGCTGGCGGGTTGTCTCGTGGTAAGCAGTGAGCTTGGTGCCCACAAGCTTGAAGTAACGTCGACGCCAGTACTGTTTGTTCATCAGATTAGCAATTTGATACTCGTAAGTCAGGTATTAAGGTAAAAACTTACAGGACAGTCACCACCTTGCTGACTCAAGTGGCCCTCCCAGTTCTTGCTCAATCGCTCTTCAGCAACCTTAAGGTCACGAATACACATGGTCATACTCTTAGGCATATCATCATCTGTAGAGCCCTTGGGTCGCGGTACGAAAAGTAGCTGTACCTCTAGCTTGCCAACCTTGTAGGGTGCTCGTCGCACGATAGAGTCGCTGGGAACTCCAGCGCGCTTGCTCTTGACACTGCTTGCGAAAGCGGCATCCTCGGTAGCCCACTCGTTGAAAGCAGCGATCTCTGTCATGTAGGGTCTGCCGTAGCATCGGGATTCGTGCTCCTTGAGGGAGACGTAAGAGCGTGCAAAGGTTCCATCCTCTGCTGCGATAGGAGAGAGTAGGTCCCATGCAGTAGGGGCAGCATGTCGCTGCTTGGCGGCTGCAGCTTCTCGTTGAGCTAGAGCGTATGCTTCTTCCTCGGCGCGTTGACGAGCTTCCATCTCCTTGCGCTTCTTCGGGCTGGCGAAGACGCGGGAGAAGGTAGATGTCTTGGGCTTCGGTACCTTGGGCGGCTTCGCAGCCGGTAGCTTCTGGGGAGCAGGGCGGTTTAGTTTGACATTGAGGGTAAGCTGGAACTCCAGATCATTAGGAACAACAAGTTCGAACTCCTGGCCGATGGGTGCATTTCGGGCCAACTCAAGCCATGCGGTAGTAACGCAATGTACACCATTGTCGAGGGTCAGAGCAAACCAAACTTGCTCATCTAGTAAAAATAATTAGCATTTGCAGAAGAAAAAGGACCT
>JAOXNQ010007749.1:0-11072 GCA_028571165.1 Hypoxylon perforatum
ATTAAACGGTTATTTTAATAAGAATTAATTTAATATGCGTATATCTTAGATAATTAAGATTATTAATCATTAACTGGCACCTGCCTGCCACTTGATTTCCTTAGAATATGTGACAGTGTGGTTGTTTCGGACTCTGGGTAAGTATCATGGCTGAGCCACCGCCCCAATCAGGAGGTGCATATTTCTAGGGCTGTTATTGGTCTACTCCCACACGCAGAAAAATGCCTGAGGCAGTGCCCCTCATCTTCCAGCGACTTCTCTTCGTCAGTCAATCCATACCTGTAATTAAGACTATCCGTGAATGATTACTGCTACCACAAAGCAAGGACAAGAGTTCGGTCTCATAAGTTCTCTGTCATAGTGACTCCTCGCTCAAAATGAGGCTCCTCAACACGGAAACTAGCGACATAGAAGAATTTTTCGGTGAAGATACCCCGCACGATTATGCTATCGTATCCCATCGATGGGGAAAGGAGGAGGTCTCATATCAAGACTGGATGGCTAGGTCATTGCGGCCAGATGTACGTTCTCAAGACGGCTTTCAAAAGATCGAGCACTGTTGCAAGCAAGCCAAAGAAGACGGGATCAGATGGGTTTGGATAGATACGTGAGTACCCCTTGCGAATCATGCAAATAACATTCACTAATTATTCAGGTGCTGCATCGATAAAACCAGTAGTCAAGAGCTATCCGAGGCCATCAACTCCATGTTTCAATGGTATCGGGAATCTTCGGTCTGCTATGCCTATCTCCGAGACTATGACAGCAATACCTTCGACGCTGCAAGCCTGGAAAAGAGCGAATGGTTTTTTCGTGGTTGGACGCTCCAAGAACTCGTCGCTCCAAGAAAGCTCATTTTTTACAACAAATCTTGGGAACGTTTCGGCAGTAAGACCGATCAAGATGTCTGCGAGGCCGTCTCGGAGATAACCAAAATCGATGTCGAGTTCCTCCTCGGATCTGATCTTGAGTCTGCTAGTATCGCCAAGAGGATGTCATGGGCTTCGAAGAGAAAAACCACCCGCGTTGAGGATACAGCTTATTGCCTAATGGGGCTTTTCGATATCAACATGCCGCTGCTGTACGGCGAAGGTCCCAAGGCTTTCAAACGGCTTCAAGAAGAAATTATGAAAGCATACCCAGAAGACCATTCTCTATACGCATGGGGAACCCCTGTTGATAAGTGCCCAGTCGAGATGCCAGCGAGTTACAAAATGATAGAAGAAAATATCGATGATCAGCTTGCAAGCCCGGAACCACTTTCTGGGCTTTTAGCAAGGTCCCCAGAGGACTTTCAATACTCACGCAACTATTCCCCGCTCCACGACGCAAGACAGTTCTACACAGAAATATGGACTGACCTGACACCGGCAAAACATCCGACTATTGTTGGGAAAGGAGTCAGAATCGAACTGCCTGCTCTTAATAATCTCAATTTCTTTTATCAATTTATCGAGCTATCCGTGTTACAGGCCAGACATGGCAAATATGCAGTAATCCTCTGTAAGGACGACACCGACGAAGATATGATGCTCTCTATACCACTATTATTTTGGGGCTCAGGGTATACCGCTCGAGTCAGAGAGCTACACCGTAATCATTTCTTCGATCGTTCCCGAATGACTATCTCCTCTCTCTTGCAAGGAAGAATCACATTTACGATAACCCCCGAGATAAAGCCTAAGCTTAGAGCCGGTGACATGATCATACGTTCTATTTTACGATCGTCAAACTATTTGTATGGCTATCAGAGGGTTTTGTTTTATACCAACTACAAAAACGGTGTGTCAAAAGATTGGGATAATTTGATACATTTTTCGCGCGATCTTTCGCTTCGCGGAACCTCATGCTATTTCTATGACCAAATGGATACCCTGGAGTACTGGAGTGTCGTACTAGGCCGTATCCAAGCAGAAAATCGAGATTTTCCAGCCTTCCAGGCCGGCATTATGTCGATATGTGGCCCTAATATCGGTTTTATACAACAGGAGTTCATCTGCGAGAAGGTCTTCCAGAGCCCATCCGATAAATTTACTTTCGATTTAGACGACCGATGCGAGATGGAAATGCGCGTTAATAGGCGCCCACTTCCAAATGAGAGTGGACTAATTGATATTGTAGACATTGTCATAAGGGACAAAACTGATAGAACGAACAGTACAGAAAGCACTGGAAGTATCAGCAGTACTGTCAGTACAGGCAATACAGCCAATACAGGCCGACGAAACTGGACGAACAAGAAGAGTAAAGTAAGTAGGAGAAATAGGAGAGACACGATACGCAAGATTAATAGCATAGTCAAAACAAGCAGGAGAAACCAGAGAAACAAGGGAAATAGGCTAACATTAGCTAATAACACTGCTGGGGCGCTAGCTTTTCGACCTTTGGTTCCTAAAGCGAAAGCTGGCAGTGTTGACCTAGGTGGCGGTCATTGAGAGTTCATATAGCGATATTATCTTATGTATATTCATGTTCGTACACCAGCTTCCATGGATAATAGTGATAGGGGCAGGTTGAGACCAAAAGACGAGCCTCGGTGATTTACGTGTGGTTCATTGGGCATTCTTACAGGAGTACTGACTACTCTTACGAATACGTAGCATTGATTGAAGTATCTCCCTATGGCCGGCGAACATCACGAAGAGCCTCAAATGCACCATGGCGTCATTCCGAGGCAAATGTGCTCTGGGTCTCAAATATTAAGAGGCTAGGCTAACTACAGCAGACGTTAGGTAACAAAGAGCAATTGGAGCAAATGTCGTCGGGCTGATTGGACGCAAAATCGTGCGATTCGGATGCACGAGGTGTCCAAGACGTCACTCCCCACTGAATTTTGGTTGCGAGGTACATGGAACCCCATCTGGTCCCCACACGACTTCCTCTTTTGGTAAATTGTTTGGTAAGTTGATCTGAAGCACATAATGATGACATCACCGTTGACGAACGCCCTCATTACCATATTTACTCCAACCTCCCACTCAATTCTTCGCCTCTTGTATTCTTCCATATCATACACTCCAAAGAAGACCATCTTACAATAATCCATTATACACGAATCAATCCTAACAACTTCGATATCTCAAGACTACCACATATCACCATGTCTTTCCTCACAGAAATCGCTACCCGCCGTCTGGCCCTCACATCCAGAGCCATCGCGATCCCCGCCCCGCGACACTTCACCACAAGCATCGCAGCGCAAAAGTCCGTCACAGAGACCGCCAAGGACACAATAAAAGAAGTCGACCGCAAGGTATCAGATAAGCTAGTCGACGGCATCAACGCAGGCTGTAAGTAGCTCCCCTCTTCCGACTCCTATGCCCTCTCGGCAGCCCACGACGAATCATACTTCTACACCTGAAGTAAGCTCCAATTGCTAACGGAAACTGCCTGCAGCGAACATCGCGTCGAAAGTCAAGGGTGAGAGCGAGGTCGATGCCGGCAAGGTAAAAGGCACAGCCGAGGAGATCCGCGGCCAAGTCAAGGGCTCGGCTGAGGAGTTGAAGGGCAAGGCAAAAGGCGCAGCCAGCGAAGCCGAGGGCAAGGTGAAGGGTAGCTTGTAAGAATGCTTGGCCGGAAGGGAACAGATTGCCATGCGACGTTAAGACACTACAGTTAACGGGCCTGTACGATTATCGATTACGATACCAATAATGGCTGAAACGAAATGAACCATGAAGTTATCTCAACCAATATATTATTCACTAATTCATGTGATGTCGCTCTGTGCCGCGAGTACCGTGTAGTGATACATGACAATGTAGGAGGAGATCAACTGTCTTGTTCAAGACGACTTGGGGGTTTGCTAAATTATAAAGGACCTAAGCCGGTGGCTCGCTATACCAACTACAATCGCTAGCAACACCCCGCCAGTAAAGGTGCGTAGGCGTTGGAACGCCGTAATATGCCGTAATATCACACTTCCTCCAATCGGTGCTGTGTAACCTAACGTTGGTCATCCATCATTGCACAACATAATAGCCGTTCAGTTTGGGGCGACAATGCTAGCGAGTTCAAGCACACGGTTTTATGCCTAGTAAGGACATGAAAAATAGAATCGGGCGGGCTTTCGTCCTTTTGATTGTGGTCAAATATTCTGCCCTGGCCGGCATTTCGCTTCGACAGAGATTGGGATGCTCGCTGTACTACAACCGGCCGCAAAAAAAAGGCTGGAGCCTCCTTCGGAACGGTCTCCCTCTAGAGCCAGCTTTCCGATCCCGGGTAAGGATATCATGGTCGAATTTTGCCCTAGACACTCAGATAAGAAGTGGCACATATCTTTCTCGGGTTCAGACGAGGCAATAAAGATCGCATCGGAGGATTGGCAGTGGTGTGGGGTGGTGTTGGTCTCTAGGCGGCGCATCTTAAAACGCTGATGCACTGTTTGCCTACCTATCTACCTGCTAGGTAATTCTAGAAAAGTATATAGCAATGAATTTCACAGTCTCTCTTTATATCTATCTGTTTGCTGTTCTTCCCAAATGCACTAAATTCGGAGTTTGCATATAAATGTTGAAGTGATCCTCTAGGTAAAGGCGCTATGACACTTTCAATATCAGGGGCTTAGCAGGTATATGGCGCTAAAATTATAGGGCATTTAGTGGATAGGGCCTCCTGTTACTGACTGGCAGCTGGCCCGACAGCTGACAGATGCCGCAAGCTGTCGGCAGCTGACGCCCAGCTGAGATGACTCCTATCGAAAAGATAGGACATAGGAGCCTCATGTCCATCTCAGATACCTACCTCCTAAGTCAACCAACGCAATCACCACTAGCTCCTGTGACCGCCTAGAAACAGGCATAAATAAACTTCCAATCAACATTCCCTGACTTTTAATACTTATTGCATCTTGCACATTCTACAATGTAAATTACAAGATGACGTCACACAGCAGTGTGGAGCCGGAGAAGCCTAAAACAGGGGTTTCAATAACAGACAGCGAATCCGACGTGGAAAGGGATACACGCAGCGATGTGGATGAGGAGGAGATGAAGAAGTGGCTTTCTACAGTGTACGAGCGCGGCTCGAAAAAGCCCATGAAGGAGCCTCTTACGGCATCTTGGGGTCTGCCGATCAGCGACGCAGACGTGGAAAAGCTCAAAGCCGGGTTCAAATCTCAAAGCATGGACGATAAATGGGACATGCTAATCGAGGAACCGGACGAAGACGGCAATATATCCCTCCATATCATTCGACACTGGGTACAACAGGAGTGTTACATACTTCACATTGTTCCAAAACCAAGCAACAATGATGGGGGGAGTGCAAAGATCCAAAGCATTACTTGGAAAGGCAACAAGGCGGGGTGGCAGTGCGATGCAGAGCAGGCCAAGAAGGAAGCCGTGATTCTGACCAGAGTTCACCTCCACTGCGAGTTTGAGACGCTCCCTCACTACCCGTCCTCGATGTTTTGGGATCGAAGTGCTTATAGGAAGCTAGATGCAGAATAGGTTACTTGCCCGCCCTGTCATCCGAAGGCCACCCAGCAAACATGGAATCTAGTCCTGTATATCACCTGGCATCTATACAGTCGCTCATCTTAATTACCAAGGTACGAGCAATAGAAAGAACTGTGAATAAGGCGGTCTGTCGCAATGTGTGCGCAGGTATTTTACATCTCAAGAGTCAGATGAAAGCTATGAATAAGGTATATTTATAAGCTCGGCTCCATGGTGGCTGATTTGTTCAGATGCAATAAGATGGGATGAACATACGCCTTGGAAGCAAGCCAGAGGCTCACGGCAGTACCACAAT
This sequence comes from Hypoxylon perforatum, assembly GCA_028571165.1. Taxonomy (NCBI): domain Eukaryota; kingdom Fungi; phylum Ascomycota; class Sordariomycetes; order Xylariales; family Hypoxylaceae; genus Hypoxylon; species Hypoxylon perforatum. The sequence continues at coordinate 5,755 of JAOXNQ010007749.1, forward strand.
GGTGACCTAAGAAGGTGAGCCTATCATTCCAACCGCCAACGCATGGAGGTATACTGTAACTTGTTATAGTTAATACCTCCACGTAAAATTATTCATCCATTTATCTGTACAAGCTCGTGTAGGAGCCGAACATGAGCCTCAAACAGGAAACTGAGTACACCTGTGGCTTCTGACCACAAGAAGATCCATACGCTATCCTACATTCTTTTCGAGTTGTCTTATGGTTTAGTACGTTACAGGAAGACAATCTACGCCCACTCTCACGTCGGAGGCTGACTTGTCGTGTCACCCTCCTAACGCAGATTTGATCGGACAGTGGTAGGTACCCCATGATAAATCTCTAAGTCCAGAGCAGCAATAATTTTATTTATAAAGCACCGTTCAGTTCCTCTCAACTCTAAGCAGAACAACCCAACTACCAGTCTTACCAGTCTATCAGTTTATCGACCTATCGGACCACCAACTTCTCAGCATACGCAACCTCCAATAGCATCCGACCAGAGAGATCCCACTTCACGATGCCTCGCCAGCACACCAGTGCTATGGAAGAAGGCCTCAAAGCCAAAGAATACTTCGAAACCAATCGGTCGATGATTAAGCATCACCTCAAAAATTGGATCCCACACTTTAAGACAGTCCAATTTGTCTTGTGCATGGACACAGCCAAGCCGATACTGATCATCAACCTTGCCAACCACTCTCCGTTCGACACGAGGGCCCCCCAGAACGTACTTGAAGATGCCCGCGCGAAGAAAATGGCCCAAGTGAAGGAAGCATTGCAAACATTCCCGAGCCGACATCCACTGGACCAAATGATGGACTATTGCATTTACATGCGGTCTCGACACGACCCAAGTCAAAGGTTTCCTGTATATCGGCATCCTAGAATCACACTCACGGCACTACCTCCTGAGTAGATCTACGAAGTCCAGCGCGCCAACGAATAGGGAGCAAATCAGTACTGCGCTAGCGGAATCGAGAACCAAAGTTACCGCTTTACCAGTTACTGGGCTATGAGGTCGATTTTATACCATTGTTTTTTTGGAGGGGGGGGGGGGAGCAAGTCTCGACATGATTATTTATGATCTAGTTATTAACAGAATGAATTAAATGAGTCCTTGATGGCATTCTCTTCTCCTCTGTGTCTATTCCTGCTGTAAACTGCCGGAGTGGCTGCTAGATAAGTTGAATGCGGCATGAATATGGAGTTCAGCAAATGGAATAATGCAATGAGTAAACGCATAGATTCCTTCTTATAACGAGTACTCTTATTCGTGTAGCGAATTATTAGAACATTTTTATTACTTAATCGCTTGACTAGCCGTAATGTAATTGGTCAGGAGGTGTGTGAAAGAGCCTCAGGGGAAAGGGGGCTACTGAACCCAGATTATCATGACCCTTGAGCCATTCAAGGACTTACGCACATCCTTACTTTCAATCACGTTTGCAATGACTCAGCACCATGAGCCAATAACGGTCCTATAACATGTGTAAATAGTATCAGGGTAGTCTTGATGTTGATTTATCACAAGATCTACTTTCGAGCGATCTTAGGACCTAATGGCCAATAGCCCATACAGCAGTCTTAATTACTGAGCATTCTCGATATTTTCTATCTAGGTAGGCTCTGTTTCCTTAGTACAACGATTTGCCGCCTTCGAATAGCACCGTTAAAGTCATGGAAGGTTTGGTTGACCCGCTGGCTCGCTGTGGACCATCTTGTGTTATGCACAGGGGCACTTTCAGGCAACACGGATATGCTTCGGGCAGCCCCTCTCAGCGTTGGCCTCCGGACTTGCATTCGCGATATAGATTCCCTGACGTACTCCCACTTGTAGCCGTACAAGAATGCCAGGCCAACCACCCCGGCCGTGAAGGGGACGGCGATGAGCCAGAATAAGGACGAGTTACTGTTGGTGTCCCGAATATCTGTGGTGTTCATTCCCAGGAAACTCGTGACGAACGACCTGCCAAGTAAAACAACGTTAGGCACCTGTCATATATTACATTAGTGAGCGAAACTTACATGGGTAGAAAGAACAGCGTGACGATTGTAAAGACTCTGATAGCCTTCCCATGGTCTTCTTCGAGAATTTCAAGAACCTGTACGATCTGGAATTTCAGATCGGTCACCTTTCGCTGCAGCTGGTCGACCTGGAATGCGGTTTGGTACAGCTTCGCCTGTAGGCTGTCCATGCATTCGCACTCAAGCTGGTACTGAACTAATCTGTTCCCCCTGACCCCTCTTGCGCTCTTCGGGTCTGTTACCTCGGCAATCTTCTGCAGCGCTTCAATCTGACAGCCAACCAGCTTACGCAGCGCCTCTAGCTCTCTCGAAAACGTCGTGAGCTCAATGAACAGGCGCTTCTTGGGCCGGTTATGGACTAGGTACTGCAATCTGGAGGCAAGTCGTTTATACGGGGTAACGATGTCAATGTGATCGGTGGCGTCGAGGGGCCGATCGTGGAGATTGGTGAGCATGACGCCCAGGAGGAACTCTCGCCCTACAATCTCTAAGTCAACGTGTTCGGGTTTCTTATCCACGAAATCAAGAAACATGGCGTCCTTCTGCGCTTGTTCGAGCAAGTCGATCGCCCTTGCTTCGTATCCCTTAAACTGCTCGGACCATCCGACGGGCTCTTCTGGATCTGGGAATGCCGCAATTGAATCTGTAAAGTCGGTAGATCCGCCCATCAGATCGCCGTTGATACATGTGATTTCTTCTGCCGCAAGGCAATAAAGAGCAACCATGGCTTCAAATGCAAATATCAGGTTTTTGGGTAGATCACCTCCAGCCAAGCCTTTATCTGCAGGCCTCGCACACCGAGTAGCAATCTCGAAAATCCTTTGTTGCAGCTCGGTGATGATTGAAATGAGGGATTTGATTCTTGGTTGAATGAGTCGGCTCCAGCAGTCGTCCCGGAGGGAGTGATGTGCCTGAAGCCGGACGATACACGGATCTTCATGAGGCTTATAAATATCTTCATGGTTCCCCTGACCTATATGGGAGTGGATGTGCTCTAGAGCTTCTCGTAAAGTCGCATCTCGGTCGTCGTTTTTACATTTATCACACGTCCCCCAAGATTCTTGGTTAAGGGAAGTAACCTCAAGATGGCGAATAGACCATAATTCTCTTTGATTTCGGTCAACTAGAGTGAATGATAATTCCGCTTGCTATGTTGACACGTAAGCATATGACCGAGTTAGAGTAGAGACGAAACCTACCCGCGTTATTTCTTCCACGGAGCCCCATATCTTTCGTGTGACAATATTGGAGTCAACTTGTTCATTAGAAACGAATGTACTAATGAACTTAGCAGATACAAGGGATAGATCATTGAGGTACATCTCCATATATCGAATGTTATCGTCAATCGTTAATGATGCTGGTAAGCTGCCGGTGCTACGGTTCGAAAATCTTTCTGCCAGCCCAAATGTGAATGCCAGGCTACTTCGTACAATTGGATCCCCAATTTTAAAGCTCGACTTATGCCTGGATCGCATCATTGTGGGAGAGATTGGTTTATCGACGAGACTACTTGATTTTCGGAACGCGACAGTTTTTCCAGCGTTCTTATGGCCCGTTCTACCTGGACTTCGTCTGCTTGCCTCAGTAGACGACATCTTGGGGGCTTTCTTCCTTGCATGCTTTCCGGAATACTCCATGTATTGGCTGCCGTTGGGGCGTTTGAATATGAGTTCGTCTCTTGTGCGCTCTCGTGATCTGCAATAAGCGGTAGATTTATTTGATAGCGACTTGTGTACTTTAGCAAGAATCCTATCAGTCATCGCACCTTTCTTCCGCACCCATGTGAACAACGGGGGGAATGCCAATTCATCCGCAAGATTAGTCTTCAGAAGGTAGTCATTCTGATTTGGTAACGTTGATGTTTTTGTTCGGGATCGAGAACGCTTCCTGGGTCTTTGTAGCTTTGGGTTAGTATTGGTATGCCCTACACTTGGTATCGTCGAATCATGTCCTTTTCGGGTAAAGGATTTTCCTCTTGTTTGTGGTTCTGGTCTAGTGGCTGACTGGAATTCTTCAATTACATCCTGCGACTCCATTACCGCTGGAATGGGTACCTTCGACGGCTGAGATGTACGTATGTTCAACGCTTGATTAGTAACTGGCAATAGTGATTCGCCCAAGGGTATCTGATCTTGGGGCAACTGTGTTAATGAGTATGGATAGGGAATTATAGAACTAATAGAGTATCAGTCACATACCGTCCGGTCTCCTATACCGTTATCAAGTCCAACGCCATCTTCTTCATCAGATGATGCGACGTAATACACACTTTGGGGCCTAGTTTCTGGGTCATATTTGGGTCCTGCTGAGTATAAGTTAGCCTTACAGCCAGTATTGTGTAATACAGGAAATCAACCTACCATCGCGGTCTGTCTGATAGTTGCCTAACCCATATTCAACACCAGTACCTTTTGCGAAGTAGTCATAAATTACGAGACTTGTGTCACTCAAGACCATCTCGTTATCCTTATACTGATGTGCTGGCAACTGCTTCGCTTTTCCTTTTCCTGCAGTATCTATGTCAACTGTGTTGTTACTACTTTCTTGATAACGCACGTCTTTTGAGAATGGTATTGTACTATATGTCTCGGATTTAGTAAGGCTCTGCTCGGATACCATTCGCTTTATGCTGGATGGATGGACATCATTTCGGTCGGAATTCGGAACCGCGGACTGGGCTTGTTCGGGTATAGTTGTCTGAATATCATTTCGTAAAGATGGAGTGGATCTGATTGAATGACGCGCTGAGCCCTTGGTTGGTGCATGTGCTTGTATTATTAGCTTAATCTCCTGGGTTCCATCGTGATTGATTAAATCTTTCCATATCTTCTCTGTCAAGATGACCCCAGAATGATTTTCTATTACGTCTATCGGCGAATCTCGAACTCGGATTTGAGAAGCAAGATAAAGAATATCCTTGTTGTTATTAGCGGTCAAACCTTCACAGGATAACGAGTGTAAGAAATAGTCTCACATGATATGTGCAGTCGCATGCAATGCTTCTCCTTTCCGTAACATTGTCGTCGTAGTGAAATAATACCGTACGTCTTGGCTTGGATTCAAGTGAAGCATCCTCGATCTCAATGTGACTACCAGCAAGCTCGTTACGCGATAGGGGGCTGATTGTCACTATGATGTCTACACAACTTGTGTTAAAAGTCTTCGCCACTTCAAAAACCATAAACAAACTTACTTGGGTCAATTAGCAGACATGTTACGACCCAACAGAGATCACCAACAAATTGATTAGTAAGACAATCGGATAAACCTCGGAAGTGGGATCTCATCG
>JAOXNQ010007760.1:0-11029 GCA_028571165.1 Hypoxylon perforatum
CGGCGAGCGACGAGCCGTGGCGGCCCGTCAGCCCCAGCGCGTTTGTGTGCGCCCCGCCGCAGATCTACGAGCGCGGCGGCACTGGCTCGATGTTGACCGCCCACATGATCCCCGCCACGTGCTGCACCAGCGGCAGCGACGCGTTGAAGGCCTCGTACGTCGCGCGGATCATGGCTTCGGTGGGCACAAAAGTCGTGGTAGCGGTCATGTAGCTGAAAGAGTGGATTGTGAGAAATGCTTCTTGTCTCGTATTGTGTATTCTAACCTAAGACACAGGTAACGAGGAAAGGAAAGGGAGGGGAAAATGAAAGGTAAATTGCACCTACCGAGCTGCCTGTGGCTTCTGGAAGGCCAGCGCGTTCTGCGCAATCGTAGACATATTGGCGACGGCAGCCGTGGCAGATGCGTTGCTGATGGCAGGCAGGTCTAAGATAGGCTTATAGAATGCCGGGGCGTCGCCCTCGACCGGCCGCGTGTACACAAGCTGATTGAGGGTGACGCTCAGGCCCTGCTGACTAGCGAAGGCCCAGCCCGTAAGGAAAGAGGCATTGACGTCGTAGTTCTCGGCCGCCATGAGCTCGCCGTAGATCCTGGCCTGGCTGTCGACTTCTGACAGCGGGTTGAGCGTCAGGCTCGACCAGACCAGCCCCTGCTCGAATGTCTTGAAGGTGAACCGCGTCACGATGCCGAAGTTGTTCGACCCGCCCCGCAACCCCCACCACAGGTCCGCGTTTTGCGTCTCGTCGGCCACGACCACCGACCCGTCGGCTAGCACTACCTCGAACGACTTGACCTGGTTGCACGTCAGGCCCTCGCGCGGGCCGAAGTAGGAAATCCCGCCGCCGAGAGTTAGGCCACCGACGCCTACGCCGGCCGTGCGACCGCCCGCGACGCTCAGGCCCTCGCGCTCGAGCTCGCGGTAGACAGCATCCCACGTAGCCCCGCTGCCGACGGAGACTGTGGCCTTGTCGGCGCTCAGCTCGATCGAATTGAGGCCTCGCAGGTCGATGGTGATGCCGCCGGGGGCGCTATTCGCGTCGGCGAACCACGTGTGGCCGCCGGCACGCACGGCGAAGTCACATGGTCCGTCGGACGAGGTCAGCGACTTTACTACGGCCGAGACGTCCGTGGCGCTCTGCAGCGCTACGAAGCACGCCGGGTGGACGGCAGCGGCCTGCGGGCTAAAGTACGAAGATAGCGACGCGTTATACTCCGCGCTGCCCGGGAAGAAGACCTTGTCTGCGCCGAGGACGGCGACCAGGGCCTCAACCTAGATGATTACTAATATGTTAGTAGGCGGGACGGAGGATTAGCTAGGGAAGGTTGGAGGGAAGGAGAGATCTCACACCTACTTGGCGAAGGCTTATCTTGTCCACCATTTTACTGTTATTTGAGAAAGAATTGCTCCGAACAACAAATTAACCAGCATCCAGCGAATGTGCTTCGAAATATCACAGGCGTCTGTTCTTTCCGGGCAGAACCAACATAGGTCACCATTACGACCCTTTATAAAGGGATGCCACACAATTTTCCCCTCTTCTTTATTTCTAGGTACCTAATTTTAGAGGGCGCATGCTCTGTAGGAAGTACCTGTAGCAGCCCTAACCCTACAAAATTCCGCCGCGGTCAAATTCACTGCATGCATCTTAATGCTCAATGAATATGGCATGTAGATGTAATATGTTATCGTACGAAAGCCAGAATTGCCGAAGCTAGCTCAATTATGCCAATTCGCACGGTCGTCGCTAAAACAGCCTGACGATCCTCACTTGCCACGAGGCACCAAGATATCTGTGTCCCGCGTGTCATATCATGCGAAACGAAGGAGTTTACGAGGGGGCCGAGACGTTCAAACACTTCCGGGGAGGCCGCCGAGCTGAAGTTGATCCTGACTCATGCTATCCTGAGTTATGACTTCGAGATTCTGCCCAAGAAACCCTAGAGCTCGTGGGTCGGAGTGACAAGACTCCTGCCGCTACAAGCTACCATTAGGATGAGAAGGCGAAAGGGGGTTCAATTGGCTCTTCTGCAGGCCCGCGGCCTCTTCATAGCCGCAGCGCATCGGCAGGCATCTCGCGAAAACTGTCAAAGTCGTGTCCACCTTTAGCCTTCTAGCAGAAGACATAATGACTGTGCCCACCAAAGGATTCCATTTGCTTATTATGCTCTCACTAATTCAGGCTCGTTAAGCATGATTCCCCTGGAAGAATTTTGTAATAGCACGTTAATATTAATAGCTTATGCGAACCCGTCTATGATAGACTTCTGACCTAGGATTCAGCTCACGGAAATTTATTCTTTGCCACTCCTGTGGGCGACTTATAGCTACCTGTTACACCAAAGTGATTTCGCAATCATCATTTTTCCCTTCGCCATCCAGAAGTGATGAACCGCAGTGACCATCAACTCCCCCAAGTCTCCGATACTGAGCATTGAGTTCATCATGTTCGAGAAGCAACCCTTTAGCCCAATAACCCTCTACTAATACAGGCAATATCCATAAGTGACCTCGCACACTCTCAAAACTTTGAAGTTTTCCTATAGTTAACCTAGTATCAGGATATAAATCCCATTCTCCACTACCACTTTTGATTTCTAGACAGCCACCGTCTGAAACAAAGCTAATGATTCCCTGGACCTCGATCAGGCGTCCTCTCAATGTAAGTTGCGCCGACTTGAGTTGACCGCACACATCGTGGCCTTCGGGGATAATTTGCGAATCCATCAGTGTTATCATAACTTTAGTTTCTTCTCCGGTATAGTTACTCATTCGGAAGTGGACTGGGACATCGAGGTGTGCCCAACTCCATGTTGGAGCGCGCCAGCTTGGCTCTTTTCCCGCTGCGAAGACTTCATCAAGCCATTTTGCGTCATTCCATTTTGCGTCACCCCATTCCGGATATACAATACGATCGTTTTTCCTCGAATATATTCCGAGAGATGGTTTAACACGGTCTTGGAGTATGGGCTTCCCCCGGTCCACCATCCATACTAGGTCACCAGCCAAATTACCCTGCCAGAGGCCGGCCAAGTATTTATCTCCAGTATTTCTTCTTGCTAAGTCCGCTAGCCCACTTATAGCGATGAGCTTGTCATTCCATTCGGTCAGGGATGCCTGAGAATATATAAACACCAATCTGTGCCAGCGGTGGTAAGTTTGCCGAATGAGACTATCTTTTCCGTCTGGAAACATTGTGATTTTTTGGCTCAAAGTTTCCAGCCATCGGGGAAGAGTTTTGATATCCTTAAATTTGTTTAGCTTATGCACTTGGATAGATGAGGGCAACTCCTTGTTATGCTCGAGGATTGTCTTTTCCCAGCACTCCCAAACTATTCCACCGTTACCAAAATTGACTACGCGAGGTGATAGAAGTCTCTCCTGAAGGACCCAACCGCGACGATGCAAAGCCTTGCCATTGGTAACCATGTCATACTCGTCTGCTGCTCTGTCGTAGTGGAATAGTTTGAATGTCGGATGATCACCGCCTTTCTGTGTTATATCGACATGAACATAGACAGAAAGAAATATCAATGGACTCTGATGAGAAAAGAGACCAACACCATCCTCTGATGCAGCTGTTGCTGCGATATTAAAATGACAATTTCGATAGATCGCTCCCATTTTGGCGGACTGCTCCCGCCAATCCGTTGGCGAGTCTTGCCGGATGCACAAAGAATCAATCCAAAGGTATCTAAACCCTACAGATCTAGTAACTTCAATTGCGTCTTGAAATGTTTGCGGTAGATCTGGGATGGGAATTTTCTCTTTCAGACTAGATTCATTGTCCGCGGTGAGTTTGAGAAATTCTGCATTTCCCCAGCGATGACTTAGCGTCAGGAATCTGCCCTGATTGGGGCCATTCTTCATGATTTGGAGTCGGACGAAATCCTGTTCGGCGAAGCCGACATCTATGACTCGGTCGGGTAGGTAAGACACTTCTCGACTCCAGCAGTTTATATGATCCTCTGCGCATATTTTCAGCTGTTGAGTAATCCATGCCGATACATCCTCAGCCCGAGAGTCTGCCTGTACTTTCAACAATGGTTGTCCTGAAGATACATTAGAATAATATTAACTACATCACGCAGGTAAAGTTACTGTAAACAGACGACCATTCAATCGTCTTGCTCAAACCATTTGTTTTGAATTGAATTGAAAAATCATCCATTCCATACTGTATGAAGAGATATTCAATTGAACCAGTCGTTGTCGAACCCAAGTATAAGGAAAAGTCATGCCAAAGAATTGTGCATAAATGACAGCCGTTATCTTTGGCTTGTAGAAGCTGCTCGAAGGTAGAGTGGTATCCATGCTTCAGCCCCCTGTACTTGTTGTAGTATATACCCTTGGAGTTAAACATAACTCGACAATTGGAACAGAGTGGCGATGTACCTCTTTCCCTGGTCCTATTGGGACATTAGCTACAGCACCAAGCGATGGGAGGATGTCTTTACACAGTAGTCATAATATATCTATTAGCTAACACGAGCCGCGGATCGACGTAAAGGTGTAAAATGGAAGCCAGTGTTCGGAGCGTTGAAAGGTGTGGAGTAGAGGAATTATACTACACGTGGGTATGGAGCGGATAGACAAATGAGGATAGGGCAAACTCAAAAAAAGACATTGAGCTTGACTTAGAGGTGTAAAAGTGGTCGAGGTTAATGCTAACTTCACAAATTTCAGATAAACTTCCGAAAAAAGGCATGACAGGCATCGCCATAGCCACTTTGTAAATTAGAAATATTGCCTTGGCATTAGGCAGTAGCTCAGGCAGAATTTAGCCAGAAGGTAGTATGTATATCTGAAAACATTCACCGACTGTTTTTGGACCAGTCACGTTGCTGACGTTATCGCATTGCTTTTATAGGTGAACTTGATTGTATTTGTCAAAGCTTCGTACTAATACAAGTGTTGAAGCAGAAGTTCATCAAACAACCACTCCTCTCTAAGGAGCATCGTCTCCTCCCTCCTTTTCCCCCATCATCTAAAAGTACATAGGAAATGGTACACTAGAGAGTACAGATAGACAGACCGCTCGAACGCCAAACAACCCATATATACAACTTAGAATTTCAAAGAATATGCTATGGCTGGCAAAAATGCGCTAGCCATCATTCATTCATTCATCTACTGCGTCTTAGCGGCAGCGCATGCGCAGTACCTATTGCGGACTCAGTTAGCTACCCGCTTATACTAAATAGGATGCCCAGGAGGCTAAAGAGGTAGGTGACTGAGTAGGTAAGGGGTAGACTTACTTTCCCTCGCGGCCCTGGACGCACTGCGGCTCCTTGGGCGGCATCACGGCCGGGCACACGAACTTCTTGCAGTCGTTGTGCGCCTTGCACTGGGGCGGCTTGGGGTGCCAAGGGCCGCCCGTCGGTTGCGCGTGACCGCCACCGGTGCCAGTCGCGTGGCCGGTGCCGGTCACGGTGTGGAAAGTGGTGTGCGTTACCGCGCGCGGCGGGTTGTTGTGGTGGGGCGGTGGCACGCCCGTCGGGTAGTGGTGTCCGGCGCCCGTGGCCGTGTGGTGGTGGCCGGTCGCCGTCGTGTGGTGGTTACCGCCACCAAATGTGGGGTGAGGGTGCTCCGGCGGCGGCAGGATAGGCGGGCTAGCGTCGCGTCCTGTTGTAGTCTGTTAGTATTTCCGGCTTCCTGCTGTGTGTTAAGTTGGTTACGTACGCCACTCCGGCATGTTGTATGGGAGGTCGGCCTGGACGCCCGTTAGGCAGAGGCCGACGAGGACTGAGATGAAAGAGATAGACGTCTTCATTTTGGATGTGGTTTTTGAGCGTGTTTTTTTGGTATAGTACAAACTTCGGGTTTGGCGAAGTTAGGGTATTGTGTCCTAGGTAGTTGTGATATGAATTATAATCCAAAACGAGACTCGGTTTAGGGGAGGAACGTGACGGATATATATAATGGACTTCGTATGGGATAACTGGATGGCCGAACATGGCTGGGCTATACATATCGCCTCTTTACATCACCTCCAGTGCCATCAGCATGGCTCAGATACCTACACCTACGTAGTGCAGACGCATTAGCATATTGATGAAGGTGGCCATAAACGGCTCGCCAACGCCAAGGCAGGCCATGCAGATAGACCCTTGAAGGATCTGCCCAGGATCATGGACCCTTGTCGCGATCCGCAATTTGTAGATCGTTCCCGCTGCCGGCCAGGCCATGCCAGGTACCCCGGTGGCTTGCATCAGCAGCTGCTCAAGATAGAAAAGCTTCCACCCTTGACGTCTGCCCTAATCGGTGCTGATATTCATGATGGTGCCACGTTAGGAACGTGCCTAATCTTGGTGGAACTCCGGTGCTGCTGTCGGGGGCGGTATACGGCGTTATTGATGAGGTGACTAATACTGACCGAAGTCCTACGAGCGGCAGGTAGATAGAGTTAGGCCGACGAGACTGTCAAGCTCAAACGTTCTAATGCGCATTGGTTGGTCATGATTGGGGGCTGCCAGGCTGATTCAGCTCTTGTTCTGCAGGTTGCGACGCGGCATGGCGCCATGAGCCTTCAAGAGGCGCGACCGAGCCTCGTTCAGTGATGAATGACCGACGAAGCATATCGTCTAGCCACTAAACGAGTGTGACAAGAAACAGTTCGCCCAACTGAATGATCTTCGATCCGTCATCGGATTGGCTACTTGGTTGACATTGGTTAGGAGTTGTTTATCGGTTACCTGTTCCCCATCTGTGCCTTAAAGATTGACATCTACCTTATCGCCATGTGCGGTCGGCATCTAGTCTCATTGGACGAAGGATACAGCGTACCGAGCGTATCGGAATCGAGAAGCGTCACAATCGCAACAACAGGCGTCATTAGGATGAGAAAAGGATGAAAGAACAAGAAAGCCCAAAATCCCCTGAGCCCCCACCATATTGGATAGTTCTTCGGTTCGGCTCCACTAACAACGCTACCAGTTCCTTGGTCCAATAGATGAGCTCTACCGTTACCGGCATGCGGGACGGGAAACGGACAAGGGACAAGGTACCTGTTCTATTTAAAACTGCACTAAATTCAAATCCAACAGTGACATCACACCCGAAGAAATGCCCCGGCCGTCGACGCCAAACGCCCTACTGATAATGCGACGTGTTAAGATGATACATTCCCATAAGCGTCGCCATTCTTACATTTCAGCTGTACCACATTAAGTCATACATAATCGGTATCTTTTCCCGATGGATGGAATTGTTTCATGTTTGCAGCTAAGTCCGAAAAATGCACTTCTCGCGACCGAGCATCAGCAGTGGGTTCAGTTCAGTGGGCTCAGTGGGTTTAGGTAAGCTTAAGTAAAAATATCCGTCTGATCTAATGACAGCATGGTAACGCCAAATCAGCATTGAACCAGCTAAATCTCAGCTTCCATGCCAGCCATGCGCGCATCTCGCTCCATGTTTCCAAATAAGCTCCGACGATTGCTTCCCGTCTCGGCATACTGCTTAGATCTGTCCTGGACACGTACATATTTAGACTCCCGGTTTACTATATGTAGACACGCAGATCCCAGTGTTCGTCCTGATCTTCTGAGCGTGCCTAGATCAACATCAGCGATCGGCGTGAGGCTGCTGACGGGCAGACGTCGCAAAACTCAACACCTGTCAACACGTTTCCTTTCGAAAATAGTTCTTCGAGAAGCCAGAAAGTGGCTCAAGTTGATCGAAAGTTGCGCAATAACCTGCGAACCTCGCTTCGAATCTCTTTGGTACAGATCGGATCAGCCGAGTGCCATCTTACGACAAGATTCAACTTTTTCAAAAAAGTAACTATGGAATCAAAAATATATTATACAATCCATCCTTCCTAATTATTTTTGATGTCATCCTCGGAATCAAATATATCCCCTGTACTAGTTGGCGCGGAGTGAAAATATTTGTTCACCCAATTCCGCACAACTTCTTCTGTTTCGCCAGGGTAGTTCCTGGAAGCTCCAACTCGTGCTTGTGCCAGCAAGAGCTCAACCCGCGGACGGTCTCCTGGTTCATGGTACATGCATTCGTACAATGTTTTTCGGAGATCTGCATCGATGTAGTTGAAAAATCCGTTTTGCCCCCCATCCATAAGCCATGGACAATATGATATCGGAGTCCTTCGACGGGTCCCAGTAGCTGCATAATATTCCTCGTCTAGATGGGTGATATACCTATCGGTACCCCACCCTGGCGGCAATATAGAAGGTATCTCCATTCCTGGGGGTATCTGAGGTGCTGGCGGTACCGGTGTTTCCCTCTGAGTTATGAGATTCCATAAGGTCTTGCAAGTTGTTAGACCAATGAGTCTTACTCACACCACGAAAGTCTCGTCACTTACCAGAGCCATGCCCCATACATTCGTATGTGATCCATAGTTCCCTGCTACGGGATCCTCACTCACTTCGGGGCCATTCCCAAGATATCCTGTTTTTTCCCATTCTGGTCCAAATTGCTCCTATAGACGCTAGTCAATACTACTTTTTCTTTTCCTTGTTACAGGAGTAAAAGTCGGGTAATGGTCAAAGAAGGGGAGTCAGCGTCAACTTACAGGGGCATGGTAACCGTGCTTGCCCACCGAGCGATAGGCTAAATAATACATGCTGTAACGCTATCAGTAATTTTTGGCCTCAGTTAGCCACGATGACATTACTAACTTTCGTTTGTTGGTCTTTACATCTTCCGCTAACCCGAAGTCTGCGAGCTAACAACCGGTCAGCCAGCCTTCCTTGAACCTCACGGATGCGCAGACACTCAAGACTCACCTTGATGGTAGGTATGAGGAAATGCTCGTCAGGTAACCTATCGGGACCCGGCCAAACTGTCTCGGTATTTGAGATGAAGACTAGAATCCTGTGAGGTCCCGTTCTGCCAGGTTTCAAGTTTCCATAGGCATATACTTACGATTGGTAGGATCGATATCAAAATGGACGATATTCTTCGCCCTAAATCTCCTCTCAGGGGGTGGAGCGGTCTCATGCAACTCTCCTTTGAGTCCTGCATAGAGATTCATATTCCTCTTATGTTCTTCAATTTGCTGGGGAGTGGGGTCCGGTGGTAATTGGGGCGGCCTAGGGCGATATGGATGAAATTTCCGGGGAGGGTATTTCAACGCGATGCAGGCACGCACCACTATACAGTAGGTAAGTCCACTAATCCATATGCCTCCAGTATATCGCACACGCGTTGTTGTACAACTTACTACAGAGCCATATATTCCATAAAACCTTGTTAGGGATCTGCATAGCGAACGCATTTCGCGCCTTTCCTTTGTGAAACTTGGAAATAAGCGTCTCCAAGTCGCCTCCGGGGACGTACTCGAGTAGCAGGTAATCCCACCTATCCGTAAGATCCATAGATTTACGCCATTCGCCAATCCTTCTTACCCTGGCGAACTCTCTTCGCTCTAGCTCCTCCTGGGTCCTTGTCCGCCGAGGAGGCCGGGCAGGTCGCCTTGGCACATCGATGCTTTCATCTCCGCTGCTATCTTCCGGGTCGGACGAATCGTAAACGTCCGGCATATCTTTGACTGTCGCCAAGGGAGCCAAGTCCAACTGCTCTGGGTTTATGCTCTGAACGCAATGCGCTGCTCTACGCAATTTCTGTACGCCGAGTGAGTATTCCACATGCACTTCATAGTGTAGCTCGTGGTACCATACCTTCGTCATCTTAATTTCGCTGTGGAGTGGAGCGGACGCCCAGCCACTAAGGGAGACTTTGACCACAATATCTACCGGCTCGCTAGTGTCAGGGTGCCTATAATTGTAATGAAGGTTAAGCCCCTCTTAAGCATTTAATATATAATTAGCAAAACATCCACGCCGTCAAGCCTTGGGAGAACCAGGGCGTTTGTTGGGTTGCCCACGGCCTCCAGCGCCCAGCACCCTCCGAAATTTGTAAAGAGACGTTTGGTCGAAGTACTGCGTAACCTCTCCCATCCTTTCCTTCGCTGATTCTCCCAACTTGGCGCGCTCGGATATAAAATAGGCCTCGTCTTCGAACGGCACCCTCCTAGAATGGAAAATGAGAGGCTGGCCGATCTTGGGCGATAGGTTCATCCCCCACCGCTTCGCCGTGTCCCGAACCTGTTGACTTCTCCAGTCGGGGTTCGTGCCATTGATTCGGTATTCTTGCATTTGGATGTTGGACAGTTTGACCTCTTCCTCGTATACTTCCGGTCCGTCGTTTACATTGCTCCCACCCGAGTTTTCCCAGTCCATAGGGTCTCCCATCGTGTCCTGCAGTTACGTTATTAGTGTGTCGATTGATTTCACTAAATTATTTCGAGGCGTATGATGGAGTAAGGTGCTTGCGTACAATATGATGCAGGCGTGTTAGGCTCGCAATAGGTTTCTTGGGAAAATGTACATAATGTACCTCCACCATTTCCGTCGTTCGCGGTTCCGGTTTGTTGCGACAAAGAGCCAAGTCAGGGTACACTTCCGGAATAGGAGACAGTCTCTTGAAATAGTTTTTCCTTAGTTATATGTCAGATACATAATACAATTCTCTTAATAAGTCCTTTGTTAATTAACACAGCTTTTTCGATTGTTTCCTATTACACTCAACTTGGGTCTAACCACTTTAAGGTGTTAAGACATAGAATCTAAAGCTTATAGATGCATATATTCATGGCGCTGATATGTATATAACTCTTTGCCATAACATCAGGGTCTCGTAAATCGTGTCACCAGAATAGTAACTCTCATACCATGTATGACTTAGGTAAAGCACCGAGGAGTTTAAGTAGAATATAGTAATATATGCCGGATAACTCCTAGCTACCTCCTATTTGACTCTTAATCTAAATTGATTTATATAGGTAATTAGTGTCGGCACCTGTTGATGCGAACCATAATTCATTCTCATAGTCAGGCTGTTCAGCTCGGAAAAATGGGCATCACGAAGCAAAGTAGTACAAGAAAACAGCTTATCGTGAGGTAGGTACAGAGTCCGTAACAACTGCACCAAATCCATAATGGTGTATATATACTTTTATTTATCATACCATACCATATCACACGGGGTTTATACGTGATTACTTAT